>BPLS01000689.1:67365-127921 GCA_019656275.1 Rhododendron kiyosumense | reverse complement strand
AAGGGTTGAAGGAGGATGGTTTTTAAGGAGGCCGAGTCCCCACCATTCTTTCCTGGGAATTCACAATGGTTGACGGCAAGTGGGTCATCCGAGTTTAGATGTGGAGGCATACCAGAGAGATAGGCACGGATGTTGAGTTGGTTAAGCTCCGTCGGGTTCTGCTGGAGATTGGCCAAGTGCACAGGCCAAATGCAGACACTATTTTTGGGGAATGCAGACATTGTTCTCGTGGATGATGGATTGAGAGCATCCGATTTTGGATGCGGGCACTCCGATCGGGGAGTGTGGGCACTCTGGTCAGGGGGTGCATTATATCGGCGGTAAAGTTGGTATGAGCCACGAAGATCTAGCAGGAATGAAGATGTCCTGGATTCACGAGTTGTATATCTCGGTTTGGATGTACGACGTAGCTCGGCGGGGGATGCGGTGTGTCAACAGAGACGGAAGTCAGCCTCTTCCTAGATGGTGTGTGAGACCATTTAGCGAACGGAGCCTCTGGTGTGAGCAGAGGGAAACTGTGTTGGTGCTCTGGTACACAGGATTTGCTAGAGTGGCGGTATTGCA
Source organism: Rhododendron kiyosumense (assembly GCA_019656275.1). Lineage (NCBI taxonomy): Eukaryota > Viridiplantae > Streptophyta > Magnoliopsida > Ericales > Ericaceae > Rhododendron > Rhododendron kiyosumense. The sequence continues at coordinate 127,357 of BPLS01000689.1, read as the reverse complement.
GCTAGTCAGCGCTGTGAGATTAGCCTCGAAAGATCTAGTCAAGCAAGGAGACATTCAGTCGGGCATGGGTACTCCGGTGTGAGAGTGCTGGAAGCTAGATTTGGAGTGACACAGGCGCTTGCTAGAGAGGCTGAATGGATTTGACGATTACCCCACATTGGGTGAAGGGGGTGATTGTTGGAAATTCACCCATGTGTGGTGTGAATGAGATCTCTGAGAAGTCAATGAAGGCTGTAGTTGGCAGCTTGGGGATGACTTTGGAACCTCACGCGTGAAAGAGCATTAAATGCTCGTGGATTGTTTTCTCCTTTCTCTGCTATATATATGTGTATGTATTGAGTGCAGAGTAGTGTGGGTGAGCTGATGAGAGTCTGAGAGGGTGAGGTCCTGAGAGGGGGAGCCGTTTGTGGCTCTCCCCGGAGAGGTTTTTTCAAGTTTGTGTATATTGTATGAGTATATATATAAATGGAGTTTTTCCTCTGAAATCAGTGTGTGTTGTGTACGTGAGTGATCCCTGGGGCACAACAATTATTGTCTCCCTGTCTCAAAATCATTAGACCTCATTAAAACAAGAAAGAAGAAGGGTACATACCTATCCCCGGAATTGGAAATCCTGCGGTGCATTCCCCTGTAATGCATCATGCAAGGCGGATTCGAACATTTTTTTCGGTAATTAATTGTTCAGATATGTGTGTTATCTTTTACTGGTCAGAGTTTGTTAGTACCGGTAAAGGATAACAAACATGTATGAAGTGTTGATTGCCGAGATGAACAGTCTTGATCTGCCGTGCAGAATGCACTGCAAGGAGTGCCCTGCCAGATCCCTGTACCCCCTCCGTTCCATTCCGTTCTGATTCACGAGTCCTTTTTTTTTTTTTTTTTCAAATTCTAACTTTGAAGGGAACACAAGGATTACAGTTCAAAAAGAAGTTCAAATTTTCTGACATTCAAGTTAATTATTTGGCAATTCTACGGATTTTGGCTTAGTGGACGTGAAAAAATAACTAAAAAACTTCCCCCCAAGGGCTCTTAAATTTGAATTTCACAAATTTCAGGGCCATTGATGGTTTGCCCCGTCTTCAACTTTAGAGCTCTGCAAGCAGTCGAAGAGTGTGAAAGCTGACCTGGACATCTCGAAAGCTTTGCTATGTTAAATTTTTATTTTCCCTCGAAAAATAAACGAAGATGCGAAGAACAATAACGACGTACTTTTTTGAGCCTGTAATGTAAAATAAGCCACATTAATTTGCAAAAAGTTTCACCACATTTCCTTAATTAAAGAGTTCATATATTTCCTTAAAGAAAACTCATAACAAAAAAATTATGAATTCAAGGTAAATGTTATCAATTTTAATAAATAATGTAATAATAGTAAATATTCAACGGGAGCATCAAGTAAACACTCAATCACAACATACTGATCTCACATTCTCACTCCTTCTATCCCTCCCTTTTGTCTTTTTTTTTTTATATTTTATAACTGGATATCCGGACCAGCTTACGCACACATTAATTCATGTTTTTTTGTTTTTACCTATTCGTCAATAATAATTTTTTCGTAATTGTCTATCAATATGGAGTGCGAATTAATGCGGAAGAAACGCACCTTTGTTTAGGAAAGAGCTCAAGTTGATCACAAAAAGCATCAATAGCACCACGAGAGGCAGGATCATACAGACCCAAGCTCTCATAAAGGAACTCCCGCTGTTAGGTTTCCCTTAAAACGAAAACAAACTCAAATTTAAAATAAAAAATTAAAAAAAAACACACACACACACACAAAAACTATATAAGCACAAAAACTATATAAGCATAGACAATGGGAGTAAGGTTGTGTTTGGCATGTCTAAAGCGAAATAGCTTAATTTTCAGACTTACAAACAAAAATTACGACAAAAGTTAAACAAAAAGGTACGAAAAGTAAAAAAATATCGAAATAAATTTCAGACTTATAAATTTACAAGAATACACTAATTATATCCGCACGCACGTGTGAGTCGGGATGGCTCATGATTTTAGGTTAGCTGTAACTATACATAAGCAGCAAAAATTAAACTCTAGAGAGAGATGGAGATACCACCTCGTAGGGGAATAGGGAGACCTTTGTCGATGAGGGCTAGGGAGTGGAGCAGAAGAAGTCAGAACGACAGAGGAGTAGGAGGAGGATTCTCCATTGTTAGTTACGAAAAATAAAAAATATTGAAATAAGTTTAAGACTTATAAGTTTACAAGAACGCAGCAAATTATGTGGGCCCAGCCCACAACTTAAACTCTATAGAGAGAAGGAGATACATACTTCGGAGGGGATAGGGATACCTTTGTTGACGAGGGATAGTGAGCGGAGCAGAAGAAGTCAGAATGGCGGAGGAGGATCCTCCATCGTTAGCTATGTAACCTCGGTGTGGAATGTCGGGATTGGTAGTCCGTCGTTTGATCTCCATGGGACGGTCGAAGAGTGCGTTACCCACCGTGTGCATATCGGACATCAAAGCCGTTGATATGCCGTGGTTGATGATCCTGAAGCATCTCCACTCCTCACACGCGGCTACTAGTTTCCCAGATTGTGCTGGAAAATCTTGCACATCTATTACTGGGATACTATCAGTCATATAGTCTGATGTCTCCTACCACCCAATTCCTAGTTTTTGCACTACTCAGTTGAATATTGCAAAACCCAAAAGTCCAAAACAGCTATGGTATAATGCTCAAAAGCAAAACAGCTATGGTTTAATGGAGAATGCCAATGACTATTATTATATCTATATCTATATATATAAAGGAGAACTTTTTTTTGTTGTTAAAGGAGCATTATATATATACTAGTGCTTGCCCGTGCCTACGGCACTACGCACCCAAGTTGAAATTGTCCGTGTCTACGGCACTTGCTAGCACGAAAGACAATTATCCGTGCTTATGGCACTCCTCCAACTATACATTTAAGCTAACTACAAACAATTATCATTTTGCTTACAAAATTCCAGTAAATACCATGTAAAAAGCTAAAACCAAGCAGCACATCAGTTAGTGCTTTGCATCAATGAAATCAAAAAAAATCTAAGCATACCAGCCAGTGCTCTGCATTTAACAACATAAGAACAGATATAAGCACACCAGCCAGTACTCTGCATAATAATGGAATACTTACGAATCTGAAGCATCGTGATTCGACATACTATTTCCTTCTAATGCAACCTTTACTTTTCTTCCATTTCACTTTTGTGCACCTCGTTGCCTACAACAAAAGAGGTATATGAAAGGATTGAAATCTATATAGAAGACCGTGGCATGTGCCATTTCACTTTTGTCCCAATAGAAATGGAAAAATTGTTTAGGTAAAAGGTTGTAGATGATAAAAAAGAAAAACTATCAGAGGTCATATCGCTGGACATGATTTTCTTGTCCCTTCCTTGTAATGGTTATCTTTTTCTTTCTCTTATCCGGGACAGTTCCACTTTGTTTTTCCTTAGCCATTGCTTCCGCCTTTCTTTTATACTTTCCGACAAAAAAGAGTAAATACTTTTAATGTATAATTAAAAGTTTGTCACTACATAGGATGAATGTGAATCATAGTTGTAAAATATGCAGTCATTCAGTATAGAGATTTCTTCTCTAGCGCGTGCTCGTGCCTGAAGGCATGGCCCAAACATTCAACACACGCAAATCAATAATGGGCGTGCAATATCTCAACCCTCGGTTCAATGATTCCAAGTTTCAACTATGAAAAAAATAGCAAGCATACTCATTCATCTGGTTAACTTGATTAAGCAAATGAAGAATTTTTTTTTTACTAATCCCTAACTTCCGCATGTAGAAAATCAAACGCGCACAAAACCTCATAAAATTTAGAGTTATCATGAAAATATAAAATCGCTACAGAAACTAAGTAGTAAACCTTGGGAATAGAGTTTCTACCATACACCCTTGCAGTTATGACTCATGAGATTGATGATCGAATTATTCCACCATGCCAGTAAACAACTCCTCATGCCTATTCACCTTGCCAAGAAAAAGTATGCATGTGAAATCGGAGAGCCTAAAAGTACTCTCTCCACGATAATACAACTCCAACAAAAACTGTGTTGGACATAAATTACGACCTTGAAAATTTAAGAGTGACAACATACGCAGAAACCAATTCAATCTCAATATGAAGGATTTATTCAGCCCTTGCATTGTTGAATAACAAACAATCTCAATAATTTCTCTATCATTCAGCCTTTGCATTGTTGAATAACAATCAATCTTAATAATTTTTCTATCATTCAGCCCTTGCTTCTTTCATGGCATAAATAACAAACAATAAATTAGATATAAAAGAAAAGATCATTTTACACATATCTAACATAATTGCAAAACACTAAATAAAATGCTATATTGTATTCCATCAGGGTTCATCTCTGTGAAACTTGAAAATTGGGCAAGAGAAAAACAAAATAAGGATGATAAGCGGCCTGCGAATATTGAGGGAATACCAACGATGCAACAATTCTAAAAACTAAATCAATCACCTCATCATCTCATTGCCCCCCAAAAAGTCCAAGTCAATTTCTCCTGAAATTTATTCAAGACAACATCGATGCCACCAAAATTACCAAAATTGACTATAAAATGGCAATTTATACCAACAAAGTAAAGATGAAATGAGCATTGCTTACTACTAAAAAATTTAATTGTGACTAAAGGAAGACAACAACATTCAAAATACATTATGATTCGTGATGAACTATAGAGTACACCAATATGATTATTTCCCCCTGAAGGCCCTTGCAACCTCATATTACAAACCCGTGCGATTATTGACCACCTCCGACAAATCCAAAGTTGACTATTCCTGTCCATGTCCGTTGAAAATATAGGCTTCTCGTATCAGATACTTCAGTTAAGGTACTATCTAAAAGGCAAAGTGAGAGCCATAGGCTTATGTAGTGTCATGACTTTGAATTTCATCTCTTACTGTTATTGGTAAATGTATCCAATAAGACACTAATCATAATTTTATCTAATGCAGTAAAAATTAATACTATAAAGTTAAGATGACTTACAATTCCGCATCCAATGATAAGTAAAGTCTTTGCAAACTATCCACCTTCAAAGCCTCCACAATCACACCGTAGCACAATTCGAACCAAGATAAATTAGAAAGACCCAAAATTACCCATTTCATCACCCTTTTTTCATGGTTTTAATCGACAATTCATATGCCACGGAGAGCATTCAAATTTACCAAATATATCAGCTATACACAAATGAAAGCCGTAAGGGCCCAAAAAGTTATGGAGCCACCTAGCTTTGTTCGAGCAATACTTAACTTGAGCCAAAGTATCATGTCATGTCATTGAAATGTCGTAGGCAGAAGAAAGCCCACAATGGACGTTGATAAACGCTGCAAAAAATTCATGTCGAGAGTGTAACTCCATTCTATGGATGTGTGATAAACGTTGCAATTCTAAAAATAAATCATTTTTCTATGGGGTTTGATCAGTCGGGTACCTAGCTAGTGAAGGCACGACGCAACATAAGCTTATACACGAACACTGGATATTGAACTCAATATATCACCCTCAGTCCAAGAGTAAGATTATAAGAACCAACATTTTAAAATTTAGGCATACACGAACACGAAACACAGTAGACCGCGCAGAGGGAAGAGTCCCAAGCGAAGTCTGTCTCAGTCAATCTCTCTGCGTCTCATTTTCCCCAGATGCCAGCGGGTAATGATTCCAAAATACACGCATGTACCCAGAAAGTAAAATTGTAAATTCCAGAAAGTAAAATTGTAAATTAACAAAACAGTAGAAACCAATTAACCTCTGTGATACTCTTCAAAAGTGCTGGCGTCGGGCTTTGAGCGTGCGTTAAACTTCGAGAAGGGAAAGTGAACCACGCAGAGAGATGAGAAGAAGAAGCAGAGAAAGAGAGAGAGGCGTGGCTCAGGATTTGGAAAATGACATGTAAGCTGTAATTTGTCCAAACAATGTAAGCTATTTACGAAGATGCTATTGGTTTGTATGTGAAGGGTGAGAAATCTGGACCGTTGGATTTGTTTGTATGGATAGATAAAAATTGTGTAAGAAAAAAATCTGATCCGTTGAGAGAGAATATTCATTAGGAATATTCCCAAAGACCCTCCTATTTTATTAGGTAGAGATATTGTGTAGATCCTACCCAAATTAATGCGCTGTTTTTTCTTCCTTCTCTCTCTTCTCTCACGTCACTCACATTCTCTCTCTCTCTTTGCTATGTGATCACTGATCCCAACTAAGCCTCATCATTTAGCCCGATGGCCCACGGCCCGCCCTTAGCTCGCCCGGCCCATTGGGCTTTTACCTGGCCCGAGCCCGAGGAACGGGCGGGCTAGCTTGGCCCGTAGTTTGTAATGGACGGGCTCGGGCCTATGAATTTTTACTCAGCCCCCGGCCCATGAGCCCGCCTGGCATACCCATCCAAAAGCCCGCCAACGGGCCCGCCAATTAGCCCAAAATCCCAAAAAATCCTTTCTTTTTTCCCTTGGTTTAGTTTTGCCCAAGGAAATTTAAGCCCGCCCGTTGGCCCGACTGGCTTTTAGCCCGCTGGCCCGCCAATTGGGCTAGCCCGTGGGCCGGGCTTGGATTTTAATTTATGGTAGGTGGCCCGGCCCGCCAAAAAGAAAAAGCCCGATCGGCCGGTCCCGTGGGCGGGCTTGGGCCGCGACTTGGCGGGCTGGGCCGGCCTGGCCCAGCCCGATGATGACCCTTAATCCCAACCTAGTGGCAAACAAGATTTTTGGTTAATTGATCAATCCATTAGAGGTGCCCGACCGGGGGTCTCACTCGTGATATCGACCTGATCGATTTAAAAGGGCAGACACGACTACACGAGTCCCATGACGAGAAATAAAGCCAAAATGTGTGGTTAATTGATTAGTCTAGCTTAAGGTGGAGCTAAGTCACATTAAGGGCACACGAGTGCAGAGCGTGACAAAAGTGTAAACATGTCTCTCAAAAACTTCCAAAACAACTAAAATTTGTGAGTGTGAAGATTAAGAATACGTGTATAAATCGAAGATTGTAAGATTATTTGACTAAGTCCATGAGTGCAGTAAGAGCATCTCTATTCCTCTATATTTTTTCTACTATATAAGTCCAGAATTGGAGGAACACACAATCCCCCACCCACTCTCTCTCCCCCACCCCACCAAAAACAAAAAAAGAAAGAAAAGAAAACCACCTTACTCCACTCAATTCAAGTTAGACTCAAAAACCTATATTAAATTAAGTTTTACTCAAATCCTTATTCAAATTTTGCCAGCCTTTTTCTCCCTTCTCAAGTTTATAACAAAGCCTGTGTAAAAAAAAAAAAAAAAAATTATAACAAAGCCATTAATGAAACTTTTATTCAAATTTATGCTAAGATTTTGATTCGCCTGTTGAAATGCTTCATATCAAATGAACTTTTTATGTTTTTGTTGTAATTTATTACCTTTTGGACTTGTCTCGCCGACATAAATTATTAATTAAAAAGTAAGGTGAATATCGAAAACAAATCACAACAAGATGAAACAAATATCAAAGCAAAATTTTAGGGGGGCCACTATTCGCAACCCACTATTTATTCTACACAATCCAAATTTTTCATACAATCCACGCCATTTCAAAAACACAATTTACTCCACACAACCCAATAAATTTTTCAAAACTTCTCAACAAACCCCTCCTCTCTTAAATCCCCACCACCAGCACCACCACCACTAGCGGCCTCCATAACCACCACCACCACCATGACATCCTCCTCCACCACCACATTCTCCACGACCTCTACCACCATCACCACCTTCTCCACCACAATCACCAATAGTACTGTAGTTGTGCTGGTGAAATTTTCTATTGTGTCTCAAAATGTTGTGTATTTTGGTGCCACTGATATTGCTAGGGAAAGGGACAATTTTACTATGAGGAAAAATTGTTGATTGTAGCCAAACAATAATCTCGATATGTATCCAATTTAAAACTTAATTTCTGAAACTTGCTACCCAAATTGGAACTTAACTTTTGAAATAATCAAAAAAATTCAAAAGTTGAGTTATGAATCTTGCTCGGAACTTAAGTCCCGAAAACTACTACTAAAATTGGAAGTTAAAATCCGATTTTAGATACGTTTATCAGAAGTTGGATTTCAAAAAATTATGAAAGTTGATTTTTTGAATCTTGTTTATAATTTAAATTCTGAATTATATGGTTGTATTCGATAATTAACTTCAAAACTAATTGGTGTTGCTCTAGAGTTACCTACCAAAAGTTGCAATTGTTTGTGTTGCTCGAGAAGGAAGATGGAGATCAAGGTGGAGGAAGATTAGACCCTCCATCACATCAGAGCACTGCCGTCGTTCGTTGTCGATCTAGGAAGATGTTGCCCAAGAGTTATCGACAAATATGCCAGCGGCGGTGGCGGGGGTCAGAATAATGGTGGTGATGGAGGAAGAAGATGGAGATGACGGTCGAGGAAGAAGGATAAGGGGTAAATTAGTCTTTACACATTAGTGCATTTTGTCTCAAATATTTCAAATTTTAAAAAAGGGTTGCATGGAGTTAATTAAAGGATTGCGAATACGAGCCTGATAATGCCACGATTAAAAAAGGGTTGCATGGAGTTAATTAAAGGGTTGCATGGAGTTACTTTTCGTGGCATTATCAGTTACCTTGCGAATATCGACCCCTAATCCTAGACGGATGACTCAGGGAGAATATGGTGGATATTTTGCGTAAGACAAAAAAATTACTAAAAGATCATTTAGGGAGAAAACACCCATGTTTGATGTTTCCACCGGAAGTTCTTATGGTTCGTCGGGACGAGAATTGGTACAAAAACATGTAATTATTTTTAACGCGATCCAATCAACTGATCAAGTATCTAAAATCGACGTGTGGTTCAGATTTGTGTTTAACCTTACTCAATGACATACTTATTTTGTTTGGTTTAGATTTTGAAAAAGATTTTTTTGAGTAATGACTAATGAGTAGAGAAATGAGATAAATAATTAGCTTCAATTTTTATCACTTTTTTGTTTAAATTTTGTTTGGTATATTTTATTTTTCTTAACTTTTTATTGAGTTTTTTGTGTAATTTTTGAAAATAACCAAAACAAAAAAAAGTATAAGGAAAAAATGGACCGATGTTAAAAAAAGTTCTAACAAGATGACATTTTATACAAAAAGATAGCTGTTTTTATATTTTTCTTTTTTATTATTTTTTTGTGCTTTTGGTCATATTTATTATTAATTCCATTCCAAAATAAGTCTCTAGTCCGCAAAATAAAGATTTAAAAATAATGCGTTTTATACAAGAAAAAATTATAATTTTTCATCAGTTAAAGAACTCACGATATTTAATAAATTGTTGAAAAAAGTTTGTATTATTTTTAAATTCTCATTTTTCGGACTAGGCAATTATTTTGCGACAAAAGTAACAAAAAATGTGATGCAAATCTAAAAAAATCCAAAAATTACGAACGAAATCACCCTAAACAAAAAAGGAAAAAATAATCGTCGAAATCCCAATGACCAAAATCTGAACAGAGGAGTTCGAACAATGTAGGCTGTAGCCCTAGTTTCGTTCCAATTTTCATCGCCCAAATCCGAATCTGGAAAATGCCTAAGCCTCGTACAAGTTTCATCCTTCTCCTATGTCATATGTTCATCCTTCAGCTGGCATTCACAATATCAGGAATCAGGTAACTTTCCCCCACCCAACTCCGTTTTGGTTCCAAGAAAATTGCTGCAAATACAAAAGAAAAAGAAGAGGAAAAAAACTTGTGGTACTTGGGTTTTTGGAGGACCCAAATCGAGAACCTCGTCGGGAAACGAATTAATTAGTTCCGATTATTTCTTTCCGTTCTTGGAAACGCTGTTGAACCCACAACGGCTTACTCGTATTTTTACTCAAATCCGAGTAAAAGCTTCATTTGGCACGAGCAATCCAATGGACAAACTCAGAGCATCTCCAACCCTTACTCAGACCTTTTACTCAAATTTGAGTAAAAAGATCCATTTGGTATGGAACACTCCGATGGGCAAACACAAATTTGAGTAAAAGCTTTGTTAATGGCATTGTTGTAAATTCAGGAGGCGAGGAATAGCCTTGCAAAATTTGAGTCTCCCTTGCTTTGTATAAGTTAGTACAACTCAATAATTTGTTTAGGCTAATGGCTGCACAAAAGGGTAATGGCTGGAGATGCTGATGTCTTTTCCTTTGTAATTTTGGTGCCCCAAGCATTTTTTATGAACACCTTGGAATTGCCCCAGTAAGTTTTATTTTCCTTGTGTATCCTCATTGTTGGCTAAATTCTACCAAGTTCTTTCCCTCCAGATTCTTTAAAATAGAGCTAGAGAACAAAGGAGATAGGCGTCCACCTCTTCGATTATAAGCCATACCTTTTCCGGGAAACATAAATTACTGGTATCCGAGTGGCACTTAGAATTGAGAAGATAACTTGCAGGGTTGGTATTGATCCAGAGCCACAATGCGAATGTAATTAAGTCTAGCTACATATTTATGTGGGTATCTGGTAGGCTCGCCACGTGGACTTCTATCTCTTAATGAGCTCGCACCTGGGGCGGTCCGTCTCTGAATGAATGAGCGAGGCCTCATCAACGAGCAAGCTTGCCTCTGGGCACTTCTTCTTCGAACAAGCGAGCTAAGCTCGATTAATATCTTGTCCTATAGGCTTTGTCCACTTGATGTAGAAAGTGTGTAAAAAAAGAAGAGAGGAAAACGAGAGAAAACTCGCAAACACACAATGTGAAGAAACAGTTTGCTTTTCTTATTAGTCAACACTAAACAAGGTTCCTTAAGGCTTGAACCCTTGTTTATATGTCTAGAAAACCCCAGTCATACTTGTAACTAAGGGAAGGCAATGGTTTGACATTGAAGACTAAAATAAACAAATTATGAAATTTAGTTAAACATAAAGACAAGATTGGAATCATATGGACTAGGGAATTAACCAATTATATGTTGTAAATTGAAAAGTTTTTCGGAGGCATAAATGAAGGTTTTTGTTGTCAGAGGCCTTGCATCATTGCAGACATGAGGGTACTGCATGTGGGGCTGTTTTCAGTCAACCATTGGCTTTTCAGGTTGATTTGTTAATGTGGGGCGCCTACACTACCATGTTGGGTTTCATCTATCGAACATATTTATGTAACTAAGTGGGATCCGGTGACCTTTTAGAGAGTCACGCCTACCGTGCTCTTAGAGCTCCACAAGTTCAAAACAGATTATCACAGGCAACTATAACAACACCCTAGGTCGAGAGCAAGGCATAGGTATCTCACTTGGGGTCAAAGTAGGCATGTAGATTGGAGGCTAGAGAAAAGATTTGTCAAGAAGGTTAAAGCGACCCTCCATGAGCTCTACCTTTATTGGTCAGAGAGATAGATAGAGAGAAAGCAGGTTTTGAAGACCTTTACATTTTGGAAGATGTATCTGACCTACCATCTGGCACCTCGGATCCTGTATTGTACCTACAACCTAAACTAGCCTCTACATAATCACCTAAATGACCTTTGTGATTCCTCTGGACAAACTTCAAAATCTGATCCAATAAATCATAGAGTAAGTTTTGTCAACCTATATTTCTGCCCACAAATGAGGAAGTCCGCCAACTAACTTTCCCCTCCTCCAAAGGTCATATATAAGCAGGGCACCTAGAATCAAGATTCATTCAAGACACAGAGCATACATTCGCATCTGGTTGACCACTCCACTAGCTAGCTTTCCCCTACTCCAAAGCTTATATATTCACAACTCATTGAATACAAACCAATCTCTTATTTACTAAAAACCATGTTAAATATGACTAGTTCTCCTTGTTTATATTAACAATATGTCAAGCTCAATAGCAAGATAAGTATGGGCTTGCAAACCTTTTATATAGCCGAACTGTTGAATGAGTACCTGGCATGTTTTCCTGTGAAGGCAAGTATCACGTGACTACTTTACTGGAACCTTTGTCGATAATCTCTTTAATTACGTCCTCTGTTAGTCTTCAAATAGATGAAGGAAAAAAAAATTGCATGTTATATTGGTAGAGGAAGGAATGGAATTCTCGTTTTGGACATGTTCTGTCATACGGCCACTTGATTTTATAATTTTATAACAAGAGAGAAGAAGTACTTCTGAAAATTCATCAGAGGGTCCATCCTGGGAATTGGTTTTGGAGCAAACTGACTATTATGCAGATTCTCACGTATGAGATAGGCGACTAGCTGCTTTTATTTGTATAACCTTTGCTTGACACTTAGGTATTTAAAGAAAGGAGGGAAAGGTTTAGGGGCATGAGTTGGTGTAGCTGGGTAGTTATACTAGTGATTGTTGGTTGTAGACCTAACCGGTAGAGATATTCAGGTGGCTAAGAACTTACTGGGTTTGTCAAAATCTTTTGTGATTACGCTCTTACCATTTTTGGCAGGTGAAATTGTCCTTTGAAATAACCAAAGTTAACTCTTTCTTTGGATAAATGCTTTTTCGTAATTTTCTTTGGGGTTTTGCTTGTTTCCTTTGCACATTATTGTACTCCTCTATGGGGATACAAAAAGCTTTGTCTCAGTCCTTTTCTTCTTTCTTCTCTTTGTTTTCTGTTTTTGACTGGTTGTCTGTGTTATAGGAAGGATGTGGGTCTTAAAGACAAGCGCACTTGTAAAACAACAGTTCAAGGAAGATACTTGCTATCTGATGATTGGGGTATATTATTTGCTTTTACAAGCCATGGTTTATATTGCGTTCTGTCATGTTTGCATGTGTTTTTTCTGAACAGAAAATGTGCATTTTTAGGCATGTTCAAATTTACAGGATTCATCAAGCTTAAATATTAGCAATGAGTTGATATATTCCCTCTTTGTGGGTTGCTATTTAACATGGTGGACGTCAATTGAGTTTTTGAAGATTGTATGGGAAAAGCAATGCTCTATAGTGTTAACCCTTAAAGTATCATATATATCAAGTGGTAATTTAGTATAGACTCTTGAAAAAAATAAAGATCACGGTCAGAATTGTGTGGAAACTGTTGTTTAGAGAGGAAAAAGTGTGTAAGGTAAAGTTAACCTTCACACATAATCATTTATTTATATAAGGAGATAGTTCATTACATAATGTAAATAAGCAATGTGGGACTATACACAATATACTAGTATACGAGTATACTAGTATTCCAACACTCCCCCTCAAGCTGGAAAACAGATATCACACAAATCCAGCTTCTCACATAACATCTCCAGCCGGGGCTTAAACAATGACTTGGTGAATATGTCAGCCAATTGAGCACTTGTAGACACGAAAAGAGTTGCTATAACACCATCAGTCAATTTCTCTCGCACCAGATGACATTCAACTTCGATATGCTTTAGTCCGCTCATGAAATACAGGGTTGGATGCAATGTGAATTACTGCTTGGTTATCACAATACAAATTCATGGGCAATTGCACATGGAATTCTATCTCCTCAAGAAAAGATCGCACCCACACAATCTCACATGTGGTGTGAGCCATGGCTCTATATTCTGCCTCTGCACTAGACCGTGCAACCACGGTCTGTTTCTTACTTTTCCAATTAACAAGATTGCCACCAAGAAAAACACAATATCCAGTGGTTGACCTCCTGCCCAATCAGAATCAGTGAAGGCCTCAATACGCAAATGACCATTAGCTCTATAAGATAGACCATGTCTAGGATGAGACTTGAGATACTTGACAATTTTAAGAACAGCCTCCCAAGCAGACATAAACTGACTCACAATACTCACCGCAAATGAAATAAACTGACTCACAATACTCATCGCAAATGAAATATCAGGACGTGTAATAATGAGATAATTCAGTTTACCAACCAAACGGGGATATTGATCAGGAATAGACAATGCCTCCCCTTGATCAATGCATAGTTTGACATTAGGATCCATAGGGGTATCAACAGGTTTCGCCCCCAACAAACCAGTCTCATCTAAGATATCCATCACATATTTCCTTTGTGATAAACTAATACCATCTTTAGATCGTGCCACCTCGATACCTAAAAAGTATCGCAATCTACCCAAATCTTTAGTATGAAATTGACTCTGTAGAAAGACCTTCAAAGCATCAATACCTTTCTGGTCGTCGCCCGTAATAATAATATCATCGACATACACAATTAATAACACTTTGCCTCAAGGAGATGTGAGAGAGAAAACAGAATGATCAGACTGATATCGATTAATACCAAATTTCAAAATTGCATCACCGAACTTGCCAAATCAGGCCTTGGGAGACTGTTTAAGCCCGTAAAGAGCTTTACAAAGACGACATACCTGAGAACGCTCCCCCTGAGCAACAAACCCAGGTGGTTGCTCCATATAAACCTCCTCAAGAAGATCGCCATGTAAGAAAGCATTCTTGACATCCAATTGAAATAAGGGCCAGCCACATCCAATAGAAATAAGGGCCAGCCACATCCAATAGAAATAAGGGCCAGCCAAGGTTCGCTGCAAGAGAAATAAGGAGACGGACAGAACCAAGCTTTGCAACCGGGGAAAAGGTTTCAGCATAGTCAACACCATAAGTTTGGGTGTAGCCTTTAGCAACTAGGCGAGTTTTGTAACGCTCAACAGACCCATCAGGATGATATTTCATAGTGAATACCCAGCGGCACCCCACAGTGGATTTTCCAAAAGGGTAGAGGAACCAACGCCCAAGTCCCATTATCATGGAGTGCAGAGATCTCTTCCTCCATAGCTGTCCACCATTCAGAAATAGACAAGGCCTCCTGAACAGTGTTAGGAACAAAGACAGTGGAAATAGAGGCAGTAAAAGCACGAAGGGTGGGGGACAGATGATCATAGGATACAAATTTAGCAATAGGATGAGAGATAGTACAAGTGCGAACACGTGCACCCAAAACTTTTAAGAGGTAAAGAATTTAAAGAACAACCATGGTGCAAAATACTATAGGGAATCTGGCCCCCAAGAATGCGGGAGGGCATGCGATTCACGAGGTAGCTGGCAGTAAGGACAGCGTCGCCCCAAAAGGATTTGGGAACCGTCCGCTGGATTAAAAGGGCTCGGTCAACCTCTGTCAAATGACGTATCTTGCGTTCAGCAACCCCATTCTGTTGGGGATTGCGAGAACACGAAAATTGATGAAGAATACCATGCTCATCAAAAAAAGGCGGACAAAACATTACAGAAATATTCACCAGTATTATCCGAATGAAAGATACGAAGAGAAACATCAAATTGAGTCTTTATTTCCATATAAAAAGATTTGAAAATGGACTATAAGTTTGACTGGTTTTTCATGAGATAAACATAAGTAAGCCTAGAATAGTCATCTACAAAAATAACAAAATACTGAAAACCACCACTTGATGAAACACGCACTGGACCCAAATATCGGAGTGAACTAAATGAAAAGGACGAGACACTCGACTCTCTACTCTAGGTGGGAAAGAAAGACGACGGTGTTTACTGAACTCATAGACTTCACATGGCAAAGACCGAAGACCACAACACAACGGAACTAACTGTTTGAGAGTCTGAAGGGAGGGATGACCAAGACAGCAGTGATGTTCATAAGGAGAGACGGAAGCCTGAAGAGCAACAGAGGCAGGAGGTTCGCCAGTGTCAAAATAGTATAGACCACCACGCTCAACACCGCCACTAATCTTCTTCCCCGTCTGGAGATCCTGAAATACACAATAACCAGGAAAAAATGTAACCGAACAATTTAAGAATTAGGTAAGTTTACTAACAGACATAAGACTATGGGGAAAACGAGGAACATGTAAAATATAGTCTAAGATAAGAGAAAAATGTAAACTAACAGAATCCAAACCAGCAATGTCAAAAGAGGAACCGTTAGCCAAGGCGACACGAGAAGGCTTTACAAGAGGACGAGAACCAGAGAGGTGGATGGAGTGACCTGTCATATGATCGGTAGCACCAGAATTAATAACCCACGGAGTATTAGAGGCCAGGCCAACAAAGGTGGAGCCTTTCTGAGCGAACTTAGACTTAGCCGTGGAAGAGGAGGGCGGTTGGGAAATCAGGCGATGATACTCATCCTCTGGAATAGCAACAACATGTGGGATGGAGCTGGGCACAGAAACGGAGCCATCATCCTCAGAAACAGTAACCTGATGAGCAGATGGGCGGCCATGAAGAATCCAACAAAAATCAACTGTATAATTAGTATCATGGCAATAGGTGCAAGAACGAGACCCACGACCACGTCCTCAACTAAAATCACGACCACAACCACCACTACTAGAATTACAACTACCAACAGACGGCATTGGACCACTGCTACCAGAATTACGACCATATCCACGGCCAGGAGGACCACGACTGCCTCCCCCATGGTCAAAACCACGAGAAGAAGTACTACCACGAGGAATCGTGGTAACCAAAGCCGAGCGGGTAGCAGGGGTCAAATCAACAGCACTGGAGTCGGGAACAGAGGCTTGATGGACGCGACTGAACACCTTACTGAGAGAAGGTAAATCTCTACCACCCAAAATATTGGACCGGATAAAATCATATGTTGGCGAAGGTAAACCAAACAGAAAATAAGCTACTTGCAAGCACTCACGCTGACGCTCCATAACCTGAATGTTTGAAGAAATGGGTTCACAAGTATTGAGCTCCTCACAAACACCACAGAACTTGGCATAATACTCCTCCAAGGATAAGTTGCCAAGGTCAAGAGAAAAAAACTGTTGATGAAGAGCATAAGTCTGGCGGAGATTATCAGCCCCAGAGAACATCTCCTTAACCTTCTTCCATACTTTTTTCGTAGTAGATAAGAAAACCAGAGTATTCTTAATATTTTCCTCCATACTATACCAAAGCTCAACACGAATCTTAGCATCTGCAGGAACCCAAGCACCATATGATGAGGCAGTGGCCGCGGGAGGATCATCAGTAAGATAATGGTATTCGGACTCCCCGACATAATAGACTTCAACAGCCTTAGCCCAAATAGCATAATTTCGACCATTCAATAAGGTAGAGTTAATGGACAACCTGTCATGAGACCGAGAAGAACGACTAACAGTACTAGAACTAGAAACAGAGGCAGTGCCAGAGCTCATTGCAAATATTCGCAGAAACTTAGGCCAATAACACAGAGGCAGCCACAATCATCAACAATCCACGATCACCAGCAAACAAGAGCAGTAAAATAACAAGACCAAGAAGAAACTAGAAGTCCAAAATAGCCGGACATAAAGTAGGGCGGCCGAATAATCATACAAATAAGAACACAACAGAATACCAACGGCAAACTCATACCAGAGTGTCAGAAGCAAGCGATAGAAGCATCAGGAGACAGAGATCAGCAATTAGAAGAGGTGCCGGAGGCAGACGAGGGCCGGCGAGGGTCGCCGGTGGCCGGATGAGAGGCGGCGAGAGTCGCCGGGGACTGGGCAGGGCTGGAGAGGATGCTGGAGACCAGCAAGAAGGCAGTGGAGATGGGCGAGGATGGTGGGTGAGTCGCCGGAGGTCTGTAACGATGAAAGAGAGGTCGCCGAGGGATGGGTGGGGGCCGACGGGGGCTGGGGAGTGGCGACGAGGGCTGGGTGAGGGCCGACAGTGGCTGTCGGGGCTGGAGGAGGGCTGACGAGGGCTGGGTAAGGACCGATGGTGGCTGTTGGGAGTGGAGGAGAACCGACGAGGACTGGATGTGGACTGACGGTGGCTGTCGGGACTGGAGGAGGGCCGACGGTGACTGGGTGAGGGCCGACGGTGATTGTCAGGGCTGGAGGAGGGGCGACGGAGGCTGGTGGGTAGTGGGTGGCTGTCGTGGTGGGTGCTGCTATAGTAGGTTTAGGGTTTCAAAGGTGGTTTAAGATTGGGATTGAGAATCCCTCTGATACCATGTTGTTTAGAGAGGAAAAAGTGTGTAAGGTAAAGTTAACCTTCACACATAATCATTTATTTATACAAGGAGATAGTTCATTACATAATGTAAATAAGTAATGTGGGACTAAACACAACATACTAGTATACTAGTATACGAGTATACTAGTATTCCAACAGAAACTACCTATATGCGTGGATTTTCAACCCTTTCATTTTTGTGTAAACTTTGATAGGTTAAAGGTTAAGGAGAAGAAAAAATAGGACTAGAGCTTTTAATTAATTTTCCCCTGATTTCAAATGTTTGGCTCCCCCACCCTCCTTCCTTCTTTATCGATATGTACGCCTTATCCACTGCTCAGTAACTTTCAGCAATGAGCATGTACTGCCCTCAACTCTATTGTAGCACTAAAGTGAGTATCTACTGGATGGTTACACTCCTTTAACACTTTTTACAATTGTAGGTCATGTATGTGATGCACTATCTGTGGATCCAGTGTCTCGCTGCTGCTCTGGAAACGGAGCGCAATTTGATTGTCAGTGAGTTATCTTTGATTTGGCATTTCAATTTCACTTGGATCCGAAATGTTATACAGATATGTAATGCCCTTTTTTCATGCTTGCAGTGGATGCAACCTTGATTTGCAATGCTGCAACTCGTACGAATTTTGTGTTTCATGCTGCCAAGACCCTGCACATGTATAGTAGTATAAAAATCCAAACTTACTTAGTTTCCTTTTATAATTTGTAGCATCGCTGTTTCCTTTCATGAAATTCTCAAATGTCAATTATTCAAATACTTTCTCAGACGCACAAGGAACTAGCGCTGAGTGTGAAGATAGCTAAGCCATCAACAGCAGGTGAAGCTACTGACGTTTCCTTTTTATTTTTGAGGAAGATGTAAGCTTGATTTGCATATAGATCCATGCGTAAAGAGGCATACTCTCTCTCTCTCTCTCTCTCTCTCTTAAAAAGGTTATTTTTTTCCACTGATTACTATGGTTGGCTACCTCTTTGCGGATCCTATTTAGAAGTTTTTATTTATTTTTAATATTTTGCAAGGTATATTGACCGGATTAAATTGTGGCCTAGCAAGTTAAGATATGGGAGTTTTTCTAGTAATATGGAGAGCTGGACGTAACAATGTTGTATTGTTTTCTTTGTGACCAGCTCTCTGAAAGTGAGATGGGAAAGGGAGGGGGGCATGAGTGATTATGTATCCTCAAAATGCATACCATTTCACTGAGTGATATATATTGGTTTTTCTCATTTGGCAGGGACCTATTCAAGTGTTTTTGATTTTTGTGCTGGGAGGTGTCGCCATAATTCTGAGAGTGTGGTAAGTAATCATCTTTTGGTTCTAGTTCATCCTGTTTCTTCTTCAAGTTGCTTATTGACTTTGTTTTAGTGGTTCATTATGAAATTTAAGCAATAAATTCCAATTTTTAGTGTTTTCGAATGCTGTTGGAGAATGATGTTGAAGTAATGGACGGTCTTGCAACTTAAACGTTAATTCTAGTATAGTCATCATTCTATTGTACGCTAAACATGTCACGCCCTCGATTTTCAACATAATTCAATATCGCATTTCGATAAGAGATTCTCGCATAAGGTAAATAATACCCAAAATGATTTCCCACCTGTTCAATTTACAAACCAAATTTCCAAGTTCAAAGAATTACAACCTTGGCACCATGGCCCAAATTAACTTAAACTCAAGCACGAGTGTTTAGAAAAAAATTACAAACTTAAGTCAAAAGATAATTCAAAAGTGAATTAGTTACAAGGTCATCTTTGACCGAAAGTAAGTTTATTACATAGATGAAAAAGTAACTAGTCAAATTAGCTTCCAAAAATCTTCATTTCGAATCACACCATAGCATGCAATCGACTGCCCGGCATTTAAACCTGAAAAGAAGGATTTTGTTGAGCTACACTAGCCCAGTAGAGAAATCTATACGCAAGTTATAAGAAAATATGCCGAGTTATGCAACTAAAGTGAATGGATATAGACAGATATGCCCAAGGTTCATATGGCTATCGACAAGCAACTCACTATGGCTAAAGGATTCTAGACAATCCTATATGTAACACCTATAGTCTCATATACCATCCCAAAGCCACAAGAATTTCCCACATCAATCACAAGTAATCACATTTGGTTCCTCAACCATTTCATCACATCATGTGTGCTTTCACATTCATTCTCATTTCACAATCCTTCACATTCCTCGATTCATCAACAAATTTCCTTTCTCATTCCCATTTGTCATCAAAAACTCTTTTTCCCCTTTTTAAACAATCCAATTTAGCAAAACCATTCCTTCTTTTGTTTTCCGATAATCTCATCTCATAACATCCAAGGTTTTCGCATGTATCGCTCGTTTCCGGTCATCTCACCGAATGTCCATGGTGATACCCGTTCATTTGCGTGATTCCGGTCGTCTCACCGAATGTCCATGGTGATACCCGTAGTGTCATTTCCGGTCGTCTCACCACTGCGTGGTGATACCCGTAGTGTCAAGTTTTCGTTGTGTCCGTAACCTCAAACAATCATTCATATCTCATTATACTACAAACCATCAACCATCACATACACCAACAAATAGATAAGCACACACATTTCCTTTAAGTATATCACCATAACCTACATAGTATATTGAACTCACAAGCAACCTTACGACTTGCTAACCACTAGCTTCCTCTCTAGTATCTCATAGAACAAGAGGTCAAGGAGTTTAAGATGATCAACAAGATGAAGTCACAAGGACACGAGTTACTAAGTTACCTTTCGGATCACTAGCCTAACTCACGACTACCCATCACACTCGCCACAACATCTCATATAACCTACGGTACACCTAAACAACCTTACGGTTCATTTTCCATTTACAAAGGTACCAAGATTACCTTTAACGAGTATCGCAAGGATTAGAACAATCAACAAACTATTGGAACCCAAGTAATCGAGTTTAGAGTTGATTAGAATATGATTGGAGAGTGTTAGAAGTGATCGGGAGCCAATACAATTGACGAATGATCAATAAAGTTCAAGAACAGTTTTTTGAGACAGAGGTACCAATACCTCAAAAAGTAGGTATTGGTACAAAATCAATCCAGTGAGCAATCCGAATCAAGGTACCAATACCTCAAAAAGTAGGTATTGGTACTTCAAAAATTAGGTATTGATACCAAACGAATCTAGTAAGCAATCAGAGCCAAGGTACCAATACCTCAAAAAGTAGGTATTGGTACCAATGCAGCAGCAGGCGATTTTGCAGAAAAACTAAGAACGATCACCAACTCAAATTTCAACCAACTAAAGCACGATTTAGGCACATAATCATCATATAAACTCATAACGAGAGTAAGAAATCCCTACCTCAAGTCAATGATCGAAACCCACGCGATTTGAGCAAGCCCTAGACTCTGAAAACTTCAAAATCAACCGATTCTCCTCCTCCGAGCAAAACCCATGAAATTTCAAGCTCAACAACGCGAATGGATGAAGGATTGGAGGTTATTTGTCATGGGTTTTAAGTGATGGTTGGAGTTTTGAGTGTTGGAGAGGGAGAGAGAGATAGAGCCGAGAGAGAGAGATAGATCGGGAGGTAGAGAGAGAGAGAGGAGTAAAAATACTCCCCTACACACACACCCACACATATATATACCAACATAAACACATATTGCACTTGCACCCTCCTACAAACAATTTCACCACATTAACCCCAACTCAAATAAACTCAATAAAATTTCAAATTTTTCCTCAATTTTAATATCAAATGAACCTTTTAATAATTTCCGAAATTACGGGTCCTTACAAAACATGATTTTTTTCTTTCCTGTGAAGATGCCCCATCAACATACATATTGGGTTTTCAAGTCTAAGAATCCTGTGGGCTGTGTCTTTAAAATTTTATTAAGTGGGTACTCATCTGTTCGTCAACAACTTTAGTTCCTGTTGCCATGAGGCCTCTGGCCCAACGGAAGGAGGTCAGAAGTTCAACTCCTTTTCCAAAGAGCTAATCTAACTATTCTAACAAAAATTGACTTTCGCCAATTAGAAAAAAAAAAACTTCAATTCCTGTTGAAGCATCCGCTTGATCTGGATTCATGGGTCCTTGTCTCCCGAAAAATCTCAATACATATGGCGCAAGACGATTCTACTTATTGAGGTTGGAATGGGTTTGGGTTTTTTCATGTCTCACTGTAGCCAGGTTTCTCTTGATGAACAAGAAGGAAAACAAAACTATTTGATTTGTGACTTGCCGGGGGCTATGTGTCCTTTGGACATTTTGCCCGCCTGTCACCAAGTAGAAGCTAGCCCCCGTATGTTGGTTGCGTAAGAGGTCATTTCCATCGTGAAGGCTTCAATCCAGCCACTGGTTCCCCTATGGCTACCTTGTTACGTCTTCGCCCCTGTCGAAGACCCCATCATGTATGCGCCAAGGTGACCGTGAACATTGGTCCAATGCGTCGGTCGAAACCGATTCCTAGGGTGCGATGGGCGATTTGTATATTGGCCCGGGTACATATTTACCGAGGCATGCTGATCCGCGATCATTAGTGATTCCAAATTCATAGTGTGTATCTGCTACAAGAAGATCCCTTATCCTTAAATAACTGTTGCCTTCCGTCCCTGACTTATTCATGAATTATCTCAGACAATGATGAAAAAATGTAGGGAAGTCACTTCTAACGATGAATATTTGCACAAATTTATGGGAGGAATTTGTTTAGCATCAAACTCCTTTCCTTTTTTATTTGAAATACCCTCATTAAATACAACAACTATATGGAATATCCTCATAATAATAATAATAATTATTATTGTTATTTACTGTTGTCTCTTTGAATATTTCAGGTTCATGAAAATGCTTACCTTAGCGATTTCCATCACTGCTTTTCTATTCCATCAAATTCTTCAGGTGAGTGGGCGGAAGTTGTGGTAACGAGGAAATATATTTGAAGATTTCTTATAAAAGATGACCATTTTACCCCCTTAACCATTTTTACCCGCTTTTCCTTTGGTAGTAGAGATATGTATTACATGGCTAGCATAATTTCAATGATTACTGGAAAGTTCACTTTTCGATATATCTTTACCAATCCTGATTGAATTCTCCCCTCCCCGCCCTCTTTAAAACCAGAAACAGAAAATTTTGACCCCTTTATAATCTTGTTTTTAATCGATTCAGATTTACTTTGTTGTTAGATCCTGATTACATGGTTTTGAATTCATGGCATAGCTTTCACGATTTAGTGCCCAACTTGAGATAATATATACGCCCATGATTATAGTGGATACCTCGTATTTGGCTTATTGGCTAATTGAAGCAATTGTGGAGATCTGTAGGATTCACTAGTTGTTACCTGTTGTAATTGGCTTTGATAAAAGGATGTCCCTAGTGTATGAAAGATTTTAGTTTTACTCCACAAATGAAAGTTACAAACATGCCATTACATTGCTTTATTCAGTAATTTCAGTTCCATGGAAATAATTGGCACGCCCCTTACTGTGAAGGATAAAATTCCAGTTTTGCATTACTTCTACAATACTGCAGACAATAGACACAGGGGCAGCAAGTTGAAGCAATCCGACCTGATCTTGGATGAGTACTGTAACAGAAGTAGTACTCTCAAAGTTTACTCGGACAACTTTTGGATAACACCTTCTAGACTCAGGCATAAGGATTTCTTTTCCGACATTTAGCTCTGCTATTTTCTTGTTTAAGTCATTATTACTGCAATTGGTGTTTCATGGTGAAACCCCTTAACCATCTGGCAGTAAAAAACTTGAACAAAAAGCCTCTTTATTGATCTTTAAAATATCAACTACCTGTAGGTCCAAAGTTTACAACCACCTTTATGTTTATGTGGCTTCTTTATGGTTCGCCTCAATCGAGTGCATTCCTATAATGCGAAGTTTAAAATACTATGTTTAGGTTTGTCCCTCATAGACCAATGCATGGTCACTGGGCAACTTTTATAACTTTCAAGCCTGATTGGTGTGTATTTTTCAGTAATCAGATAGGTATGTACTTACTTTTAGTCCTTGATTTTGTCGGTTTAGTGTGACCAGCCATTTCTTGTTTATGCCTCTAATGATGACTCCTTACTCATGCAGGCAAGCTTTAGGGTTTTTACTGAGTACCAACGTTTTTTCAGTTAAAACACTAGTTTGCTACTTATGGTAGTATCCTGTCTAGAACTTTTAGATGTTTACCTACCACCTTGGCTGTATTATGATGAAGCTTGCCTATTGGACTATGTTTTGGTGCAATGTTCTAAATGGCGATTGGCGGTAGTCGGGCGGAGACCCACCTCCAAGTGCCTAGCCGCCTAGGCGGCGCCAAGCAATTCGGCGGGTTTTTTTTTAACAAACCATTATCCAATCAAACTATATTCCGTGTATCCATAATGCAAGTTCAAACTTCAAAGTACAAATCCAAATGAAATTAAGTAGTATCAACTAGCAAATAAGTTGAATAAGACAATAAGTAGTAGGGCTTCGCTCACCTCCCTCGTATTATTTTTTTAATATATTTTTTAGGCCTCCAAAGACGCCTCCGCCAAGGCCCGTCAAGGCCGCCAAGCCCTCCTAGGTGGCCGCCAAACACCGCCAAACCTCCCTGGGCGCCAAATCAAACGCCAAGGGCTATTGGCATGGCGATAGGGCACCTCCAAGCGCCTAGGCGGCCTGGGCGGCCGCCATTTAGAACACTGTTTTGGTGTTTTAAACGAAGTTTTGTTTAACTTATTCTCTCCGTCCCTTATTGTTGGTCCGTTCTATTTTGGGATGTCTAAAAATGTATGTCATCTTCCATTGGATTATACTGCACCTTTTTGTGAGATTAAGTTACCTCACACTTTTGTCTTTTTTATTATTCATATTACCAAACTTCTCAGTATTAGAAATATATAAGAAAAAGGAAAAGGAAAAGGAAATGTAAAGCATCTTCCATGGGAAAGAGACACTTTGCCTTTGCACTTTCTTCATAAACCTTGGACTTCAGGGGATGGAACTCCTTGCTTTATGCTATCCTCGGATTGGATGACCGGTATGGGGAGTTGAGAGTACCATGCCATATTGCCATTTCATTGTTGCCGTTAATCTTGCATTAAGCTATCGTCATTATTAGAGGAAACCGAACCTATCAAACGAAAAGAAAAAAAGAGAGGAGGGAATCCACTGATTATGTTGCATCATCATGCATGTGATGCGAAAGTTCCCAAACATATATCTGTAGGATGTTCTCCTTGCCTGGTGTTCTTTGTTAGCCAATTTAAAATCCTGCTGTGAAGAGTTTTATTATTCATATCTTCTAAATGCTTATGGTACAACAGGGATGACTGGTGATCATGTAGAGGCTAGACTTGCTGGCATTAATGTTATCGTTGGAAGGTGATCCTAGCAGTTATTCTGTTTTCTTACCAATCTTCTTCTTCTTCTTCTTCTTCTTCTTATTGTTGTTCTTTTGTTTGTGCTTTGAATTACATGGGGAAAAGGCAAGGGGAGTCATGCGATTCTGTTTGCAAGTTAAATGGGCAGTCATGCGTTCCAAACAAACTTTTAGCTCTTAACCAATGTGAAATGTAAGC
Organism: Rhododendron kiyosumense; assembly: GCA_019656275.1. Lineage (NCBI taxonomy): Eukaryota > Viridiplantae > Streptophyta > Magnoliopsida > Ericales > Ericaceae > Rhododendron > Rhododendron kiyosumense. Next base: position 101,890 of record BPLS01000689.1, on the reverse strand, counting down.
ATTATCTTTGATGCATTTTCTATTTATTTTGTCTTCGATTTTTATTTTGTTATGTGTATGCATACTTCGGTATGACTGGTTGGGTAAGTGTTCTATGTGGCTACGCTATTACCCTAGCTTCTTGGGGCTCTTCTATGTTGGCATAATGTTGAGCAACTTGAGTGAGAACTGTCATGTTGGGTTATATTATCTGAATTGTATTTTTTGCCTGCTTTTGCTCTCTTCTTTGCGATTGAATTAGGAAGATAATTCTGGACTTTATATGATTTATTGTTGTGTTTGATTGTCTTTGTACAAATACCAAATTTAACAGGCATGTGGAAGTCTGTGTCGAAATGATTCGTCTAGAATTGCAATGATGAGATCCCCTAGAACCGGTTAATCCTTGAGGTGTAGACAATAGAAGATTCATCACCAAGTGGTTGGTTCATTAAGTATTTGGAGTTCCTTGCTCAATGATTGGGTTCAAGGCTATGTAGCACGCGGGGGTAACTTAGCTTCAGCCGCGACATAGGTGCAATGGTGTCCCTGGTCATGCTTATGTGGTGCCAGGGGCAACACTCCTTGGCGGATAATTTAAGTATCCTATTAGCATATCCATTTTTAGCACCAAAATAGTTGAAGATTCATCCTGAACAATTATGAAGTATTGAATACAACTTGCTTTGAGCAATTTTGTGGTGATTCCAAGTTTCCAACTTCTGCTGCTTCTTCCTGCAGTGTTGTTTGTATGATTAGTTTGCTGTGTTATCATATTCTTATTGCTGCTATCTATATATAACATTCTTGTCACATACAGTATACAGAAATATATGCGCTGCAAAGGAGCATGTTTGGCAAGCATTGGAGCAGACCAGCCTGCTGAAGTTGTGGATGATGCCCCTAGCCATCTGGTACATACTTGTGCTCTTTTTAGGGGGAAGTATTGTCGTAACACCTTTCTTATCTTGTGTCGGGTACTAATATTCATCAGAGGAGTTCAATGTATTGATACCTGCTTTATACTCTATAAGCGTGAGTTTTGGTTTTTTCATTTTTTCTTTTAGGATGACCCCCCATATCCAAGAAAATGTTGTTTTTATTAGGAAAAATAGCAAAATGGGCAAGACGTGTTAATTTTGCACTACTTTAGAAGTGGGTTTGTAGATGATAGTTTTGGTTTTGGCTAGGGTACTATTAATCTTGGATTAAAAGTTCAGTATACATCACAATTGGATACAAAATCCTCTATTTTCTTGCTACCACGTAGGGTTTGTTGGTCTCATTTTGAAGAAAGCACATTAAGAATGTTTGACGTTACGGTCTTAATCAACACAAGTTATTGGTTTCTTACTGATATTGATGCTTGAAGTAGTTATCCATCAAATGGTAAACACTGGAACATACCTTGCTAATAGATGATGCATCTAAAAGACTTGTGTCAGGAATTTTTTCCCGCTGAACTGCGACAAGTGTAATATTTTAAGCTCTGTTCAGAACAAAAAGAAGAGAATTCCTTTGCTCTGTAAGCCCTTGCAAAAAAAAAATTACTCTTTTGCAGGATGTTTTTTTCTTGAACATCCTCGTGTAGGATTGGGAACCCCTTTTGCTTTGTATTAGCATGTACGACGGTCGACGGTCCTAGACTTTTACGCCAGGGATTTGGTTTGTAATCTCGAAATTTGTTATCTTGGGAGAGGCTAGGCAGAATCCCTCTGAGACTTTCAACTGGGGAAGTCTTGAGTACATGATTCCACAAAAGGGAAGGGAGCCCTTTGTTGAGTAGTCTTCCATCTATATGGCTATCTTCTTATGAAGGCAGAGGCCTCTTTTAGACTTCTTTGTTAGTATTGGTTGAATAGTCTTCCATCTATGTATGGCTTTCTTCTTATGAAGGCAAAGGCCTCTTTTAGACTTCTTTGTTAGTATTTGGAACAAAAAATCTGGACTAGAAGAATCAATCCATTCAATTGACTAATTGAGTTGCTTGTTTACGATAACGAAATCTGATGGTATTGGGGATCTGAAACAATTGTGCAGTCTGCAGGGAAACTATTCCCCCTCCCCCCTGCCCTCTCCCTTTTCTGAACTTGCTCTTGGCCCCATGATTTTGCACCAAAAGGTCAATTAGGATTTTGATAAATTGGATTAGGAAATTGTGAAACTTAACTATTGTATTGGACTAGTACTTTCATTGAATTAAGTATTTGGTGAAGCATTAATGGATGAAGTTAGAAAAGTAGATTTCCTACCAGTATTAAATTCTCCAAGTTTAGTTTGTAGAGATAGCATTGGGAAACCTTAATAAGCGGTAGAGATTGGGTGGTTATATGCATATTTTTGTTAGTTTTACGAGAATTTAACTTGCAGAATTGTCCAGTTTTGCTATTTAGAAGTATCTGCAGAATCCAGCAATCTAAGAAAACAAAGGTCCTAGGAAACGAATTTGACACTAAAATGAAGATAGGTTGTATTACTGTAGTGTGACTTTTGTTTCGAGAATGGAGGTGCATAAGATCTATTGTAATTTAGGAGATAAGTGGTGTGTTTATATTAGGGCGATATTGTGTTTATGAAACTTTTTAACAAAGTGCTATGTGTAGCTATTTTGACGCCCAATCGTTTAATAGATTTTAATGAGCCCATGACAAAAAAGAAGCGTGCATGTTGGATTAAAAACCTGATTGTGAACTTTTTGCGTTTTGGTATTTAGAATCCAGGAGCATGCTTGTATACGCGAACACCCTCAATGCTTGCGTGTGATGGATTGCATCGGCATACAAAGAGGCTTTGTCCCTGTGCATAGTTCCTTTGTTTGGTAAGTATTTTCTCCTAATGCTTTCAACATCAATGCCACCTAATAAAACCCTCAGATATGTCACCTGTGGACATAATAGATAACCATCCCTATGTCGAAAAAGAAGAAAGATGAAACCTAAATTCGCTGAAAGCTGCTTTATAGCTACTTCATGAAAGAAGCATGACAAGGCTTAGTTTTTCTTTTTCATTTTTTTGGTTTTTGTTTTGGGGTAGGTTTGTTGATCTATGATCATGACTAATAATAGTATGTTGGAGTTTTAACTCTTCCATGAGGTTGATCCTAATACGATTTTTTCCCTTTTGCAACTAATATTACATGGAATGTAGCCTTGATACAAGATTTAAAATCAGTGGAATCACCCCCATCCACCGCCCCCTGCCCCCCGCCCGCCCTCCCTTTTTTTGTGGTTTCTCACTGTAACAAAGGAATCACCCCAAAAGTGAGAAAATAAGCTAGAAATTGTAAAACACCAGGGGTCTTTCTAGCTTCTGCTTGTGCCTTTTGTAGCTCCACTGCTTGCACCACCGGAAATAGGCTGCTAAGCATGAGTATGAGGTTTAAGCTTGAGACAACACATAATTGGAGGCTCTGTCTATGTGTACTTCACCTTTTCCTAACGAATGATGCACAATTGACATGGCTTTTTTTATTTTTTATTTATTTTATGCCTTCGGATGTGCAGGTAGCACACCAAAGTTGCGGGATCCAGAAAGGTGGAGATTTTCTACCTTCCATTGGGCTGTTATTAGTCTGATCAACGATGAGTGGATTGAATTTGGGGCAAAATTTAATCCTGCTTGTATCTATATGTTTCAGTCAAGTGCTCAAATAGAAAAGCACCACAAGGGTTCACGTCTTGGATTTAATCACTGTAGAAGAGGTATGTAGCATAGAAGAAAATGTTGACAGCTTGTAGAACTCTTTTTGAATGCGAAAAAGGACTGAGTAAAATTATTTTTAGCTGCAGTTGGAGAATAAGCCCCTGGGTCTGAGGGATACGTGCTAGAAGCTGTTTGACTTGATTTTTGCAGAGAATACTGTGTACATCTTGGATATTGGTCGATTTAGTTTCGTATGTTTTGCGATGTTGGTAAAAGAACTCTTGAAATGATTCAAGAGAAGAGATTTTACTAGTTAGAAACATTTGAAAAGGTGTGTTGTGTATTTTTTTGGTGCTTCGGAAATTCGTATTCTTTCTGTTGCTTTTTACTTGCATGACAACCGATAAACTTGCTCTAAGGAAAAGGCTACTGCCTGCCTCAAACCAGTCAGCCATTCCATCACACTCCCTGAGGAGCCGCCAATTTTTGAATTTCGGAGGAGTAAAAATGCTACAACTCCGTTGTGCTTGTGCATGACAGCCTCCTCCCGAGCACCATGTCATTTTGAAATGTGCGTCAAAATTTAATTTGAATTTCATCTTGTGAATTTAAATTGCATGCTTAAATCTGCTCAAACTGCATCCAAACCTATCTGACTGAACAACGCTCACGGATGGGTGGTGGATGATTTAAATGTGTGTGTTTTGCTTTTTGATTTTTGGGTTTCAAAGAGTTTTTTAGAGCAGATAAGAACGTATTTTATTTTTAAAAAATGTTACTTGAGTAATGAAACATTTTTACAGATACAAAGTTTTGGAAACTTTTTAGATTTTTTCAAAGTACTTAGGCTGTTTCAAATCCGTCCAAACAGCTCAAGCTGAACCGCCTAAACTGCAAATCAAACCAACCGAACTGTGAAACACTCGCGGACGGTTGCGGGTGGAGAAAACAACAATTTGGCGGATGTAAACCCACCTAAAAATCAATTCGATCTGTCCAAAACCGAATCGCGAACAGCTGAAGTTGGTTTGTAGTCTCTCCCCGAGTGCGATTTAGACATCAAATATCTCAAATATCTCAAAATATCAAAAACCTTTCCTTCGAACTACTTTGCCGCGCGTCATTCATCCATTTTGTTAGTTAGACTTGGGAGTCGATTGGAGCTTGGTGTGCGCCGCGTGCCTATAAGGATGTCTTGTTGGGAAGCCACGCGTACATAGTTTTTCTTGAGCATAATCTAGCCTCAAGTGCCGCCTGTGATAGTGCTAACTAGAAGTACAGTATTTCCAGCACCCAAAAGAAAACCAGTTACCAGGAATCTTTTTGAGTTGCGGAAATATGGTACTCCGTATTCAGCCTTCAGCTGCAATTAATACATAACAGTTTTTTGACCTTCCAATATCGCACATTATTGGCCCGTTCAGTTACGTATCGGTCCATTTCTGACTGATTCACGGTTGTTACAGCCAATACTCTCCATTCAAAAGTGTTTGATACGTAACGGTTTTTTTGGCCTTCCGATACCATTACACCATGATATAGTGGTGGGACAAAAGATCGCACACATATCGGCCCGTTATGTATGGATACGTTTCCGATTTAAAGACAGATCTGTAGCCGTTACGGCGATTCTCGACCGTTACGGGTGATTTTGACACTTAATAATTTTTTTCTCAAAAATAATTTTTAAAAATTCACGACAACTGATTCCCGTTACAAATCATTCGATCGATACTTCCGATACCGTTACACATCGACCATTACCGATACGTGTCTTGATGCCGTTTTTATAACCTTAGCTCTCCATGCAAATTGCAATGCTATTTTTGGCTTTAATAAGAATTTGATTTATGGAATCTATACCTATATATAATAAGCTATTTTTGTTTGCGTAATTAATAATTTGAGCGGAGAGGAAACGAAAGGTTAAGTTAAATTTATTAGAGCATTTTCAAGGGAATAATATTTGTACATTAAATATGTACTTGGTGATTCAGTGACAAATTGGAGAATTATGCATTTTAAGGAATTATTCAATTTTCAATTTTTTTAAAATCACTTTTTAAACTCTAAAGGACTTCCTTTGCTAAAGAAATCGACAATTCTCCAATAATAAGCATTAAATATGCTCATGAGGTGGCAATTTGAATAGAGCTTTCTCTCATGTCAAAGTTCAATTTAGAAAGTGAACTACACCAAAATACCCGGGGTGCTGTAGTGCAACCCCCGCACTATACATGTAGAGCGTAGCTAATTCGGCCGTCCATTTCAGTAATGGACGGTTCGGATTTTCATCTAAATAATGGACGGCTAGAATTTGTAGGAGCTCGGATTAAATCCGAGCTGCGCGTCAGTGCCGAGATGGATGGCCGGATCGACCGCACTACATGGCAGGTGCATTATAACCCCTCCCATTCCACCAAAATAGTTTAGCAAAGTTTGCTTTTTTCCTTGGAGGGTGTTTTGCTTATGTGACTCAAATGTAGTTTGGTTTTGACTTTGCTACCTCCTTTGAAGATGCTTTTAGTGCCAAATCTAGAACAGAAATTAGATTTCCACTCAATTGAAAATGGTACATAGAACCGAAATGAATATGTTTATTCTTAACCCTTGTATATATATTCGTGCGTCAAAACATATTTAGGGAGATGTTGCACTTGGTGCTTGCACCATGCCCCATGTCTTGAAAATGGGGAAATATTGGGTTCCAAAGTATAATGCTTCCAAGACACTAATATCCAGCGGAAGAGTCAGGTATTTAAGTCAGAGAGGGCACTCAAAAGATATTGACGTAGTTGATAATAGAAATGTATACGTGGTCTAGATTAATTATTCGTAATACAAAAAAATACATAGGTTAATCATTCATCAAAATACTTACTACTATCAAAATAAATAACGTGTTCTAGTTAAGCATTCATAATACCCCAAAAGGTACATGTTTTGATAGATTAATCATCCATCAAATACATAATGCATTCAAAACAAATACCGCAATAATAAGTGCAAAATAAGAGTAATACCCAAAAATATATGATTTCTTTTTACTTAGAAGTATTTTTTTTTTTTTTAATGTCTAATCCTGACCGGGGATGGCCCGTGCCACCACCCTTTCTACGCTCCGCCCCTGCTAATATCTACTACTCCTACTGTATATTTTAGTGGGGTCAACTTATGAGGTATTACCATTGGAATCCAAGATGGGTTAAAATTTTGAGCTCGTAGAGTCGACTCCCACTATCAATAAATTTTTTTGAGATCATCTGGAGATTTATCCATCCCAATATATGTCAGGGCTACAAAATTATGCAGTCACCTGGATAACCCAAGCACATCAACAAATTTTATTTTATTTTATTTTATTGCCAAAGATAGCTTTAACGGTTAGTAGTTATATAAGTTGCAATGCAGGCTAATCATAGATCTATTTTATTCGAACCTGAGACTCTTGGCTCCGTAGCTCTCATGCCGCTGATCCAAAGGCCTGTTGAGTAACAAAGACTTGTTCACCCACATAGAAAACGACAATATATAGGATTTTAATAGTAACAATTTACACGTCAGTTTCGACCTATTAAAATGGACAATGTAATTAGTCAGAAGCACAATCCATTCCCAACATGCCAAAGTGCATAAGTTAGCAGAGAATAGACAAGCTAACTACAGAAAAAAGCGTTGGCTTCCTATTGTGGCCAAAACAACTTATGATAACATCAAGGAAATTGTCAAACCTCCACATCCTTATTGACTGGGCATGCAATGCACGAAAATTTAACCCCAACGGATTGGTTGAGTGGTCTTGACCTGAAATTTAGGTGTTTGTTCTATTCTAAAGTTTCAGGTTTGATTTTCCTTGCCAACAACTCTTGGGCTACCTCACCTCCACACATAAGTGTGTGAAACGGCTATGGGATGGGGGTTGTAGGGATTAGTTTGAAGTGCGCACAAATTGACCCAAGACACCCTGCATTACCCATAAAAAAAAATGCACGGAAATTTGTGACCCACATGTAACTTTTAGAAAAGGAAAATACATTGGTGATTCATGTTTTTGTCACGATTCAATTGGTAAAAAAAGAGCTATTGAATAGGATGACGTGCTAGTAACATACTCCAAAACTAATTAAAACCACCTTCATCTGTCTTTCTTCCTTATAAGATGATATAAAAATAGGTGGCGGAATCAGAATTTAAATTTTGAGTGTCACTATTCGATAGAAATATTAAAATTGTGTCTAGATTTGGAGTGCCACTATGTTGGGAGTCTTGATCCGCATGAGGTCTTCTGTGTGTGCAGGCCCAATCCGTTGGGGAGTATCCACGGAGTCCACACCACATCGCCTGAACCCAATATACATTGAATGAACCATATCCACTTAAAAGGCTAAGCCTTGTAAGTGGTGAGCCATCCAATTGTATATTAAGGTCCAACTCTTTTTCTTTTTATCCGATGTGGGACTTAACCATTCACACATGTTCCTACCACTATTCGATAGGGGTGCTAAAATTGTGTCGTTACACCTTGTACTGAAAGTGTAAACTGAAAGGTTAAGTATAAACTCCTGATATATTTGGACTTTGTAGAAAAATCAATCAATAATGTTCCAAGAAAAATATGTACAATATATATATATATATATATATATATATATATAGCTGCAAAAAATTCGGAATCAACAAAAAACACTCACGAGTGTGTAAGTATATGTGCATCTTGTGTGTGGCTATAGAACTCTTTTTTTTACAAAAAGTCTACTCACATACCTTTAAAACATAATTGCGTTCGGAACCATACGATACATATAAATCTTTGTGCATCAAACGATTCAAGACAAAGTTGTGTCCGGAGTTGTGTTTTAAAGTTGTCTTTGTAGCTTTACTCCCTTTTTTAATACATGATGTCTCCCGTTGATAGAAAAAATGTACTCCCTCAAATTGTCCTTAAATAAATATCCAGCCCACAAATCTAAGTTTTTGAAAATATATACTTTTTTCGTTAAAAAATTCAAACTTTTTTCACAACTTGAAAGAACTTATTGATGTCTATTGATCTGTGAATTTTTTTTTTATAAAAAAAATGCATCTTCTTAGTGGCCTACGTTTATGATTCGGACATTTATTCAGAGAAGGATAAAGAACTTGTAATACAACATCAAAGGAAAAAACAAGCAATAATGTTCCCGTCAATCAAGTGATCAACAATTTCCCTAGTAGAAAAATCGCTCAACCCTTTTCCAATCTCCTCACAAAGTAAAAACTTACAAGTCCCAACTTTATATATATATACTCCATAATGAGATTAAATTTTTTACACTGTTGGTGTAAACATTTATTTTCTTCAAATTAATTATATTGCGTCACGTTGCCATATTTTATTGATTGAGACCTAAAGAATTTATTCCCATATATGGTTACTTCCCAAAAACCAAAAATTAAAATCAGCTCAAAAACTATAGTCTGATTTGAACACTTCCTTGTCCAATGTTTTCAACCCTCCACTACTATGTCCACCCCCTTTCTCCTCAAAAACCTCTTCTTCTCCCTCTCCATCTTCCTTGGCATCATCAAAAGCAGGGTGGCTCAGAACGCTATTCAGTAGCTGGGTCCCCCTCAGGGCATTGGTCAACGGCAAGTGCCCCTCGGGAGTCTCCTCGTTCAACTCCCAGATGAACTCGTTCGGAAAAGCCCTGTAGTTGTACTGCTCCATTTCTGTGTCGAGCTTCTTCATCCACCCGACCTTCATGAAGAATATCGTGAAGTCTTTGTGAATGAACAAGTGGACTATTCGGTCAAACAATTAATACATAACAGTTTTTTGACCATCTAATATAGCACATTATTGGCCTGTCCCGTTTATGTATCGGTCCATTTCTGACTGATTCATGGTCGTTACAGTCGATAAACTCCATTCAAAAGCGTTTGATATGTAACGGTTTTTTTGCCCTTCTGATACCATTACACCACGATATAGTGGTGGGACAAAGGATCGCACACATATCGGCTCGTTATGTATGGATACGTTTCCGATTTAAAGACAGAGCTGTAGCCATTATGGCGATTCTCGATCGTTACGAGTGATTTTGACACTTAATAATTTTTTTCTCAAAAATAATTTTTAAAAATTCACGACAACCGATTTCCGGTACAAATCATTCAATGATACTTTCGATACTGTTACACATCAACCGTTACCGATACATGTCCTGATGCGGTTTTTATAACCTTAGCTCTCCGTGCAAATTGCAATGCTATTTTTGGCTTTAATAAGAATTTGATTTATGGAATCCATACCTTTATACAATAAGTTATTTTTGTTTGCGCAATTAATAATTTGAGCGGAGAGGAAACGAAAGGTTAAGTTTATTAGAGCATTTTCAAGGGAATAATATTTTTACATTAAATATGTACTTGGTGATTCAGTGACAAGTTGGAGAATTATGCATTTCAAGGAACTATTCAATTTTCAATTTTTTTTAAAATCACTTTTTAAACTCTAAAGGACTTCCTTTGCTAAAGAAATCGACAATTCTCTAATAATAAGCATTAAATATGCTGAGGTGGCAATTTGAATAGAGCTTTCTCTCACGTCAAAGTTCAATTTGGAAAGTGAGCTACACCAAAATACCCGGGTTGCTATAGTGCAACCCCCGCACTATACATGTAGAATGCAGCTAATTCGGCTGTCCATCTCGGTAATGGACGGTTCGGATTTTCATCTAAACAATGGACGGTTAGGATTTGTAGGAGTTCGGATTAAATCTGAGCCATCAGTGCCGAGATGGATGGCCGGATTGACCGCACTACACATCAGTCGGTAGGTGCACTATAACCCCTCCCATTCCACCAAAATAGTGTAGCAAATTAAGTTCGCTTTTTTTCTTGAAGAGTGTTTTGCTTATATGACTTGTCAAATGTAGTTTGGTTTTGATTTTGCTACCTCCCTTAGAGACGCTTTTAGTGCCAAATCTAGAACAGTAATTAGATTTCTACCCAATTGAAATTGGTACATAGAACCGAAATGAATATGTTTATTCTTAACCCTTGTATGTATATTCGTGCGTCAAAACATATTTAGGGAGATGTTGCACTTGGTGCTTGCACCATGCCCCATGGCTTGAAAATGGTGAAATATTGGGTTCCAAAGTATATATAAAGCTTCCAAGACACTAATATCCAGCGGAAGAGTCAGGTTTTTAAGTCAGAGAGGGCACTCAAAAGATATTGATATAGAAATGTATACGTGGTCTAGATTAATTATTCGTAATACGAAAAAATGCATAGGTTAATCATTCATCAAAATATTTACTATCAAAATAAATAAACGTGTTCTAGTTAAGTATTCATAATACTCCAAAGGGAAAATGACGGCCTATGACGTATTTTGATAATTAATATCCTTCAAGAATATTTTCATCATTAACAAATGTTTTCAGCATGTCCTTGGCAGATATTAATTATCAAAACACGTTCTTAGCCGTCATTTTCCCTACCCCAAAAGGTACATGTTTTGATAGATTAATCATCCATCAAATCCATAATGCATTCAAAACAAATACTGCAATAATAAGTGCAAAATGAGAGTAATACCCAAAAATATATGATTTCTTTTTACTTAGAAGTAATTTTTTTTTTTTATGTCTAATCCTGACCGGGGACGGCCCGTGCCACCACCACCCTTTCTACTCTCCGCCCCTGCTAATATCTACTACTCCTATATTTTAGTGGGGTCAACTTATGAGGTATTACCATTGGAATCCAAGATGGATTAAAATTCTGAGTTCGTAGAGTCAACTCCCACTATCAATAAAATTTTTTGAGATCATTTGGAGATTTATCCATCCCAATATATGTCAGGGCTACAAAATTATGCAGTCACCTGGATAACCCAGATAACCCAAGCACATCAACAAATTTTATTTTATTTTATTGCCATAGATAGCTTTAACGGTTAGTAGTTATATAGTAAGTTGCAACGCAGGCTAATCATAGATCTATTTTATTCGAACCTGAGACTCTTAGCTCCCTAGCTCTCATGCCGCTGATCCAAAGGCCTGTTGAGTAACAAAGACTTGTTCACCCACATAGAAAACGACAATATATAGGATTTTAATAGTAACAATTTACACGTCAGTTTCGACCTATTAAAATGGACAATGTAATTAGTCAGAAGCACAATCCATTCCCAACATGGCAAAGTGCATAAGTTAGCAGAGAATAGACAAGCTAACTACAGAAAAAAAGTGTTGGCTTCCAATTGTGGCCAAAACAATTTATGATAACATCAAGAAAATGTCAAACCTCCACATCCTTATTGACTGGGCATGCAATGCACGAAAATTTAACTCCAACGGGTTGGTGGCCGAGTGGTCTTGACCTGAAATTTAGGTGTTTGTTCTATTCTAGAGTTTCAGGTTCGATTTTCCTTGTCAACAACTTTTGGGCTACCTCACCTCCACACGTAAGTGTGTGAAACGGCTTTGGGATGAGGATTGTAGAAATTAGTTCGAGGTGCGCACAAATTGACCCGAGACACCTTGCATTACCCATAAAAAAAAATGCATGGAAATTTGTGACCCACATGTAACTTTTAGAAAAGGAAAATACATTGGTGATTCAGGAGGCGGGGGGCTGCTGTGCCCGTTTCTGGGCCCACCCCGGTCTCGTTCCGAAGATCGGAATCGTTCACTTTGTAGAGCTTGTTGAGTAGAATAACTATGCAAAAAATCAGCTTAATTGGATATCATTAAGTACCTGATCGGAACGTGTTTATTTTGAAAAGAAAGGATCCGAAACACTGGATCAAATCCACTGTAACCCATGGATCGAGAGTTATATGGGCTCCGATCAAGCACTTAATGATATCCAATTAAGTTGATTTTTTGCACAGTTGTTCTACTCGATGAGTTCTACAAAGTGAACAATTCCGATTATCGGAACGAGACCGGGGTGGGCCCAAAAACGGGCACAGCAGCGACGCTGCTGTCCCCTTGGGGACAGCAGCCCCCCGCCTCCGGTGATTCATGTTTCCGTCACGATTCAATTGGTAAAAAAAGAGCTCTTGAATAGGATGACGTGTTAGTAACATATTCCAAAACTAATTAAAACCACCTTCATCTGTCTTTTTCCTTATAATAAGATGATATAAAAATTAGTAGCGAAATTAGGATTTAAATTTTGAGTGTCACTATTCGATAGGAATACTAAAATTGTGTCTAGATTTGGAGTGTCACTATTCGATAGGGGTACTAAAATTGTGTCGTTACACCTTGTACTGAAAGTGTAAACTGAAAGGTTAAGTATAAACTCCTGATATATTTGGACTTTGTAGAAAAATCAATCAATAATGTTCCAAGGAAAATATGTACCATACAGAGGCAAAAAATTCGGAATCGACAAAAAACACTCACGAGTGTGTAAGTATATGCGCATCTTGTGTGTGACTATAGAACTCTTTTATTTATTTATTTATTACGAAAAGTCTACACACATACCTTTAAAACATAATTGTGTTCGGAACCGCACAATATATATAAATCTATGTGTATCAAACGAATCTGGACAAAGTTGTGTCCGGAGTTGTGTTTTAAAATTGTCTTTATAGCTTTACTCCCTTTTTTAATACATGACATTGAACTCCCTCGATCTGTTTCTAAATAAATGCTTGGCCCGTAAATCTAGACCTTTGAAAAGGTGTGCTTTTTTCGTTAGAAAATTTAAATTTTTTTCACAATTTAAAAGAATTCATTGATGTCTATTGATCTGTGATTTTTTTTTTAAGATACATATTCTTAGAGGCTTAGATTTACAGTCTGAACATTTATTTAGACACGGATAAAGTAACGATAAAGAACTAGTAATACAACATCAAAGGAAAAAACAAGCAATAATGTTCCTGTCAATCAAGTGATCAACAACTTCTTTAGAAGAAAAATCGCTCAACCCTTTTCCAATCTCCTCACAAAGTAAAAACTTGCAAGTCCCAACTTTATATATATATACTCCATCATGAGATTAAATTTTTTACACTGTTGGTGTAAACATTTATTTTCTTCAAATTAATTATATTGCGTCACGTTGCCATATTTTATTGATTGAGACCTAAAGAATTTATTCTCATATATGGTTACTTCCCAAAAACCCAAAAATTAAAATCAGCTCAAAAACTATAGTCTGATTTGAACACTCCCTTGCCCAATGTTTTCAACCCTCCACTACTATTTCCACTCCCTTTCTCCTCAAAAACCTCTTCTTCTCCCTCTCCATCTTCCTTGGCATCATCAAAAGCAGGGTGGCTCAGAACGCTATTCAGTAGCTGGGTCCCCCTCAGGGCATTGGTCAACGGCAAGTGCCCCTCGGGAGTCTCCTCGTTCAACTCCCAGATGAACTCGTTTGGAAAAGCCCTGTAGTTGTATTGCTCCATTTCTGTGTCGAGCTTCTTCATCCACCCGACCTTCATGAAGAATCTCGTGAAGTCTTTGTTCACTCTCTTCCAGATCTTTCGCTGCACGCTGTACCCGAACCGGCCGTCGCTGTGGGCTCTCCAGAGGCCGTCGATGGACTGGAGGTCGGTCGGGGAGATGAACTGGACCTCGGAGAAGAAGACGTAGCCACGCTTCCGGGCCTGGTCGCCGGCGAGGGCGATGAGGAGGCGCCGGGTCTCCTCGTCGGCCTGCCTGAAGTCCTGGGTGGAGAGGTGGTGGTGGAGGAGGTCGAAGGAGAGGGGGTCGGTTTGGGTGGTGGAGGGCGTTGTGGGGGAGATGAGAGAGAAGGCGGTGGAGGAGAGAGAGTGGGAGAGAGGAGTGGTGGTGGTGGTGGTTGTGGTTGGTTTGAGGAAGAGGGAGGAGGTGGGGAGGGTGGTGGGAGGAGAGTCTATGGGGTGGAGCCTGAGGAGAGAGTGGTGGTGGGATTGGAGGGAGTTGGTGGCCATGAGAGGAGAGAGAGAGAGAGAGAGAGAGAGAGAGAGAGAGAGAGAGAGATCAGTGGGGTTGTGTGGGTTAGGAGGCCATCAGGAAAGGGAGGGAGGGAGAAGTAAGAAATTAATAAAAGAGATAAGGAATGAGTGAAGGGAGGATTGGAGGGGAATCAAGAACAAATGGAATGGAGGAATTTGATTGGCTAGATGTGGGTGAGGCTAGATACTCTCTCCACTCTCTGGCTATGCAGAAAAACTCCATGTGTGGAGAAATTATTGGGTACCGTGTGGGTACCATGTGGGCACGGCTCACGTGGTGTTTGAACAGTCCATTTGGAATGTCCAAAAATGTGTTAGACGGTTCAGATTGAAACTCTCTCTTTTCTCTCATCCCACTACTCTCTCTCTTCTCTCATTCCACTACTCTCTCCTCTTTTTCTCTTCAAATCTAAGCTGTCCAAAATCGAAATGGCGGACGACTCAGATGCACCGAGTGGACACTATGAGATATCAACCGACACCCAAAAATTTCTTGCGGGTTGGGTACCAATTCATATGTGAGTCTTGTTTAAAGTTTCACACAAATAATCTAAGTCGTTCAGCAAATATAAAACTTCACTTAGTTTGAAAAAAGAGAAATGCTAAGTGCAAAGAAAATATGCAAAGAAACGACCCTTAAAGTGTACATGAACGGTTCAGATGTACTACACAGTGAATCTGGGCCGTTCATGTACACTTTAAGGGTCGTTTCTTTGCATATTTTCTTTGTACCTAGCACCCCTCTTGAAAAAAATCAACTCAGATCATAAATACTACCTGATCTAATCATATAGATAATGTTCATGATAATTTAAAATTTAGGATCCTGATTTCTGAATGAATAAGTGGACTATTGGATTAAACAATTAAGTTGAGTTGATTTTTTCTAAAACAATAATCTAAAATAATTATTTTCAAATTAAGGAACGATTTGAATTATTTGTATGGGATTTGAGGTGCAACCCACACATGAGTCGTTACCCACCCGGTACCCAAACCATCGCCGGCCATCGGTATGCCTAGTTGAGTTTTTTCTTTAATTTTGAGCTTTTATTTACCTTCTCTCTCGACTTTTCATTTTCCATTGTCATATTTTTACTTTGAGTTTTAACCACTGCCACATTTTAAATCGGACCAGATTCCAGTTAGGATTTTTTGGGTGTATTTCGGGTCCACTTCAAAGATCGAAATTATTCCTTTGATTGAGCTCCATGAGAAAATTAATCATACCAACAATTATGTTAATTGGCATATGATTGCGGTACTGTAGAACCGCTTTTTACTAAAATATGTATTGATGTACTGGTTAGGAATTTTATATATTTCAAGTTAAAAAATATTTTTAAAAAAACAACAAAAGGCGCTCCCACCGTGGGAGTATGATTTTTTTCCATTGAACGACTTCGATCATCTTGAAGTGTGACAAGAACTCTTGTAATGATAAGAAGTTAAGAATATAACCATAAACGGTATTGGGGAAACACGACCTCGTAAGGATGAAACGCGGAAGGACATTAAAATTCCAATCTTCATTTTACTATGATGAGAAAAACTTCTTTCTGGTACCCGCCCAAAAGCGTTTCGCGCGGTCCGAATTTTAATAAAATTTTTTAGAAAAAGAATTACCTACTGTATTAAAGAGTTTATTCACAGCGCTTATTCACGGCCCCACTGTGAACAAGTCTATCCCCACTACGATATATGCATTTGTCTAGGCATTGCTTTATTTCCCCTAAAACAGAGGAGGGATACTATGGTATGTATCCTCCCCATCAACAGTTGTTGAATATCACAAGTCTTCTATGCGTATAAATTACATTATCATGGTACTCGGGGATTTATCTTCCCCAGATTCGTCACGTAACGGGATTTGAGACCTCCGATATGGTTAGACGTTCTATGGAGTGTCAAAATTTCCAGTCTCGCCAACTCAGTACTTCACACCTAACTCCACACACCTCGACCGTACTTCATCATTCGGCAGTTGATTGCAACCTCTGTTGTAATCCGCGAGTTCTCGGCGGCATTCACGGTCGATGTAGTTCTCCACGCCGCCGTACCCCCATCTTAATATGGCCACTTTCGTACAACGGGTACTGAACTTGGGATGGATTCTGAAACAACTGAAGGCGTCTCAGAACGGCTTGAGTGCCATGTGGACGAAACCCATTATGGAGGCCTGGCTGGGCGAGACAAGTGAAGATAAACAGAGCAGAATCAGCAGGGAACATGACTGCAGCTCTACCGGACGCATCGTCGGTTTTCGCAGCGTTTATAACGAGCTCCCGTTAAAATAACAGAGACCCAGTTTTTTGAAAATGGAAAACAACCAACAATTAATGCTGAAACTGTCACGTAATTGATTCATGGGGTTTCACTTAAATAACAGAGACCCAGTCTTTTGAAAATGGAAAACATCCAAGAATTAATGCTGAAACTGTCACGTAATTTGATTCATGGGGTTTCTGTTTAAGTGCTATTTATTGCGTAAATCGCAATGATCAAAGGAGGTGTTCGGCTCCGAAATGGCTTAAAAGACTGAGCGGGCGTGTCAGGACTTGTCACGTCCAACGTAAAGACTGAGTGCTCTTTTTCTGACTTTTTAATCGTGAAGGTGAAAGTGCTGCAAACCTAAGGACTGAATTGCAGTGTTGGTTCGTGTTTTTGCCTCTACGAGCGAGAACTTAATAATTTCCTAACCATGTAGGAAAAGAAGTAATAACGTAGAATAACTTTGTTATATCGTAATAATAAAGTTGGGGATACAAGAGAGAAATGAATAACTTTATTATATCGTAATAATAAAGTTGGGGTACAAGAGAGATAGAAAACCCGAATTACTTGGAGAAGTAATTGAGTAAATGAAAGAGAAGTAAGATAATTGCTTCATTATGAAGGCTTTGATTTTTTAAGCATGAGCTTGATTGGTGTGGGAACCATTTTTTCTTCTTGTCTTCTAGTATTTATAAGCCAAGGGTCTTTGATTTTCTGCACGCAAATGATTTTTCAGCCTTCACCATAACGCGACACGTGTCCCATGATTTTCCAAATTTCTCTCCAAAGTGATGGTTTTGGGAAACAATCTGAATAACCCCCACGTTTTGCCTTGCCTTAATTGTGGGCAGTTATTAAACATAGTGGGCTTTCCCACTATTTGTGCTTATGGAGTTGAAAGAACATGGGCCAACAGTTTCTTTATAGGCTGCCATGTGTCCCAACAATTCCCATGAGGTCAGGCAATTCTTCCAAGTTTTTCGGTCGTGGGCAATTGACGGGAATAATGGGCCACGTTGTCCTCCTTTTTCCATGGATATGAGAGAACTAAGGGCCATTTGATGTCAAAATAGCCATAACACATATTAACTTTGTGGGCCCACTTTCCATTTGTATGGGTTTTTCTCGGGATATCACAAATAAATATTTCCAACCATGGGCTTTTACATTTTGCTTAGACAATTAAGTCCACAACACTTTTAGTCCGTGATCGGATGTAAAAATTAATTGGGCCCAATTAACATTGTCTTGGCCCATTAATTTTTCAACCCAATATACCTTTCAATTCATGGCCCAATTTAATTAAATAATAATTAAATAGCCCTTCAACGCTTGTTCAAGACTGGGTGCCAAAAATGGGTGTAAACAGGAGGTACAACAACAACGTTTTTTGGTTATGTAATTATAGGTTCCGTAAGAAAATGAGCGTAGTGGAAATGAAAATGTTAAGGTGAATGTGTGGTAAAATTAGACAAGATAGTAGTAGAAATGAAATAGTTCGTGAGATGGTAGGTGTAGTATTTATAGAGGAGAAGTTGAGAAAAAATAGGTTAAGATGGTTTGCGTATATCTATCGTAGACCTGGAGATGCAGTAGTTAAGAGAACATATATAATAACTTTGGATAGCAATGCCATGGGAAAGTCCTAAATTGACATTAAATTCTATTGTGCGCAAAAATATGAGTCCAGTATCTTGAAGGGAATGGCCATGTAACAGGAGTGATTTTCTATTTCTTTACCCATGACACCAAGAGTTTGAGCAAGTTCAACATTTTCAGGTAGCTGGGGCATCGACGGACGAAAAAGTATAATTAACTCAATTAAGTCCGCTCGGATTTGCATCACACAGCGCCTGGTATCAACCTTGGTGTTGTCATGCCTGACTTTCTCAACTTCCACATTCTCCATACAGTTATGGCAAAGGCCGAGTTTCTTATGAACTTAGGAAGACCTAAAAATCTTGAATGAGAGGCCCAGGCAAGGAAAATGTGCACCATAGTCACCTTGACAGTTTTAATGGGTGAACAAGTGACCTTTGACAGAGCTCAATAGAAAAAATGATTAATATAGTCGTCCCCAATTTATTCGGACATAAAACTAGGTTTGGTTTGTTGAAAGCTAAACCGGTATGAGATTAAATTCAATACACATGTAAGTTTGTTTGGGTAGCTAATGCTCATGGAAAGCTGTTTTTCTAATTCCTGTATTGGGCGGGAGAGTTAGTTAGGGAGTTTGCTGAGCTGGCACTATTCTGTTTATTAAGAGGGATAACGGAGAGGGAGAACGCATGTAATCTTTCATCACACCTAGAATGATTTTCTCATCGAAGGCATTCGATTTTTGCGCTTCACAAAGGACTTCTGTAATGATAAGAACATAACAATCAGCGATAGGATTGCATAGGAACACGATCTCAATATCCAAGAACAATCATTGCGCGTTCAACGACATTCTTGATGATTTATTCGACTTCATATGATTTCTAAGATGTGCGCCTAATTTCACAAACTCCTCATAGTGCTCAAAAACAATTGCGACATCAACAGCCTCAAAGAACTGTGCACAAAAGTACTCCTGTCAATTCCGCAAGTGGGTTGTGCATCCCTATCAGAGGCAATATTGATTTACTGTACACAAAAGTTTAATTGGGTCACTAAAACCATACTTTAGATGAAACGCGGAAGGACATTAGAATTCCAATCTTCAACATCAGTCTCCATTATACAGTTTATGCATTGCTTCATTTTCCTTGCAACATAGGGATAGTAATGATATGTGTCATCCCGTTTACAGTTAATGAAAATTACAAATTGTCGTAATTTAGACATACGGTATACTATGTGTACCATAACTTTCTCCATTACATTATCATGATTAGTCGGGGATTTATCTTTCCCAGATATGACTCATGGGATTCTCAAAGAGTCCATACTTTGCATTGAACGGTTTGAACCTATGATATGTGTAGTGGGGCGAAATGCTGTATCAAGCAGTTGATGCTGTAATGCCAACAATAGAAAGTTTTCTACACTGCTAGTATTTGTAAACTACTTCAGCTATGAATCCCACGTTACGCAATATGAAACCTTCACAATTTGCAAGAGAAAACATGGACTCTTTTTTTTCCTTTATGTTGAAAAAGAAAATATAGATCCCTTCTCTCCTAGGTGTTTTTTTCGGTCTTTAAACGTCCAACTCAGTATGGCACCCCAAGCCAGGGGCGGAGCCAGGATTTTTTTTAAATGGGGTCAAATGAGTAAAAATGAATTCTACTCATATAGGTTGGGGCAAAAATGAATTTTAAAGGGGAGTCAAATGAGTAAAAATTGGGTAAAAATTATACCAATTTCTAAAAAAAATTGGGAGGCAGCGGGATCGGCTGCCCCCCCTTGACTCTTAATGGCTGCGCCCATGCCCCCAGCTGAGCACACCTTTGCTGCACAGCATCATGTGGCAAGAGATTGCAACCGCTGTTATAATTTTGAAGTACTCCGTAGCAACCACGGCTTAAGTGTCTTGGCGCATCGATCCAGCGATAGAGGTCCACACCTACTGCCCATTCCACATAGCATACCACATAGGATGAACTCTAACGCAACAGAAGGTCTCTTTGATTGGGTTGATTATTTTTTTCGATCAAACCCATCAGGAAGTCCTGATTGGGTGAGACAAATAAAGATAAGCAGAGCAGAAGAATAAGTACATAAGATGACTGCTCCGAGTTTGGACCACACATTGTTGGTTTTTGCAGCGTCTACGAGCTCCCATTGATACTGCTGCTAAAAACCAGGTGGAGTACTGCAGCAAAGTGGGAGTAATAGACCCGAGTTTTTTCCATTATGCGCGCAAGAGATCTAACGCAATGAAACCGTTGTAGTTATATCGCTTGCCTCGTTAAGTTTCCCCAAGTATACTCATGGGGTTTCGAATTAAGTACTATTTATTGCCTAATTCGTAATGATCAAAGGAAGTACAACCGCCACCATTTTTGGTTAGGTTTATGGGTTCAAATTAATTGCGCTCTTGTACTGCGACGTTTAGAGCTTCAAAAATGCACACCATCTCATACTAGCTTTTAGTTCCTGTTTGGTTGCCTTTGTCGACAACTGAGACCTCATTAAATTACAAACAATATAAAGGTTTCGTTTGTTTCAACGTAAAATATTTTACACCGGAAAATATTCTTCATGGAAAATAATTTTGCCAAATGTGAACTTTTCGTTTTTGCTTTCTTGGTTGATAATTGAAACATATTTTTCAGCTCACAAATGTGAGAGAGAGAGAGAGAGTCATGGGCCAAAGAAAATACCCAGTTTTAGTACACCCACAAATGGGTAAACATTTTGCAGGAAAATATTTTATGGCCAAACAAACGGAACCTAAGAGTACTTCAAGCACAGCAATGTAGGATTTCCTTGCAAGAAAAACTACAGTGCATGTTAGGGATAAGCAAAAAATTTCTGGCCTTGTTACATAACACAATCCATATTTAGCAAAAACTCCAAACTAAATGTATAAGATTCTCTTCAAACTGCAAAAGAACACATTTGGAACAAACAAAAAAATTGGCTTCTGCCCATACTCAATACAGATCACATGAGCCTTAAGCCAATTGCATCTCAAACACGAAGACTGATTATGACATGGCCTTCTCCATCCGAAAGGATATTGGAGGCCATCAACGACATCCTTGGATGAGCGAGCTGAGCTTTCCATCATTTTCCACTTTCTCCACCTTTGATCGGAAACACTGCTAACCAGGATTTCGGAACACATATGAAGGGATGATTTGTTAAATTAGATGGTCATTAAGATTTAAGTGGCTCTGGATTAGAAGCACAATTTATGCGATTCTCAACCATAATTTTATTGACTAGGGTATTTAGCTTCAAGGATTGCAAATCATGATTTGTTAAATTAGATGGTCAATTATGTGATTCTCAACCATAATCAAGGATTGCCAAAGAGCACTACTATTTCAACGAGTCCACAACAACTCGGATG
Source organism: Rhododendron kiyosumense (assembly GCA_019656275.1). Taxonomy (NCBI): domain Eukaryota; kingdom Viridiplantae; phylum Streptophyta; class Magnoliopsida; order Ericales; family Ericaceae; genus Rhododendron; species Rhododendron kiyosumense. The sequence goes on along the minus strand of BPLS01000689.1, from coordinate 80,039 downwards.
GCAACTTTTTATTTGGCGGTTCCACTAAAATGCATATGCGAAGAGACTGCTTCATATATCTCTCAGACTCTCATGATGTGTTGCCCTCAATCGTTTACTCCACCATTCTATTCCCTTGTTTAACTTTTCTGGTTATGGCTTCAATACTATACTCTTGTAGCTTGGCCAAACTAATTATGGCCTGCGATGTAGTAGCAGGCCTTAACATTAAGACATTAGCCTTTATCTCCTCTTTAAGTCCACAGATAAAACAGCTTGTAAAGAAAATCTCAGGCAAATTTTGGGTTTTATTGGCCAAAATGCCAAATTGTTCCTGGTAATCTTTAACAGAAGAGATTCGCCTAAGTTTGGTTAATTCCCCCGCAGCATCTTCATGCACATCAGGCCCAAATCTAGCGATAATTTCTTGGTTAAACGAAACCCAATTAACCACACAATGGGTTTTCTCAAACCATTGATACCATTGAATTGCCTTATCTTCCAAATGTAAAATTGCCAGTCTCACTTTGTTCTTATTATCAATATAGATAGAATTGTACTCGAAAAACCTTTCGCGTTTATATACCCACCCAGTCGGATCATCACCAAAAGACTAAGGGAAATCAATCTTGGCGTACCTGGTGCCAAAAGCAGAAGAAGACGACCCAGGAATTTCCAGCTGATTCTCACAAACCCTGAACGATTCTTGAGGCTGTTTCCCAAAGACGTGTGCAGTCATTTGATCATACTTCATGGTAACTGCAGTGAGCATCTCCTGATATCCCCCAAATCTTAATGGATGTTTTATTTCCCCCGTCTCTTGCATGTGGTTTTCTTGGCCTTCTTTGAGTGATCTAATTGAATCCTCCATTGTCTGAAGTCTTGGCTTCTAGTCTCATCTGCCATTGCAATGATTCTTCACAGGTGAAAGAGTGCCGGCTCTGATACCAATGTAATGACTAAGAAGAAGAAGAATTGGAAAATATAATAAAAAAGAGAGAATTGAATTCTTTTTATTCTGACCAAAGAAAATTACAGATGAATGACATGCATTTTTTCTCCCCTGCTATCCATTTATAGCTGTAAGTCCGAAACTAGTCCTCACCGACTTGCTAGCTCAGCCACTCCTAACTAACTAACTAACTAACGAAATAACCGAATTGATTTCCTGCCTCGAACAAGAAAAAAGGAAATACAACTTTTACAGCTAGAAAATAGAAAATGCAGCTCAATTAATACATGATTTATTCTAATTTTTTTCTAATCATAACACCATCGAGAGGGAACTCTAACGCACTTATGTCGAGATTGAAGTTAAAATACTAGCGTGTTCTACGAGCGTAAAGTAATATGGTTAGCCCTGCTAAGCGTAAGCGATATGAAAACTTGAACCTAATTATTGAGAGAGGGACTTCAAGTACTTACACATTGAAATAATATAGCTGGGTGATAACTTACTTTTGACCAAAAATTGAGTTAAATAGGATTTCACTTGTTTTGTTAATTCCAACCCCAAGTTTTCCCAAAATTTTTCATCTTCGGCTCTGTTTGTTTCGATGTCATTTGAAATGTATTTTCAAAAAACAAATTTTAAAATTTTATTTTTCGGGGTGTTTGGCTGGCCCTAGCAAAACAAAGGCATTTGGTTGGCTCTCTCTCCCTCTCCTCTTCCTCTCTCTCGTTTTGGATCTAATATTACGTGGGAGAAGAAGGCAATGGAATACATGGTTTTGGGAAATGTCAAATCGGGGGATGAAATGCAAAAATAACTTACGGCCAAAATTAGAGGAAACCAAGTTCGCCCCGTTGGTGCAAAGTGTTTTACCTTGAAAATATTTTCCTCCTCTTTGAACCAAACAACAGAAAATGGGTCAAATATTTTACTAAATATATTCTTCGTCCAAACAAACGGAGCCTTCAGTTCAAATATTTTATGAGTCTGTAATCTGTATCTAATTACTGTCACTACTTTCACTCCGAATCTGATTATTGGTTTCTAGAAAATGAAGTTGATAAGTTCTCTATTTTTAGATACTACTCCATCCTCTCATCTAGGGGAGGAGGTAAAATATGGGTTGGAGTTTGATTTTCCTCCCAAATAGGAAATAGAGCAAAAAAAGAGAGTTCAAGTTTTATTTTTTTTGCCAATCAGTAATGGGTTTTTTTGATCATTGCAACAATGAAACATTGAGCGAAGCTTCCCTATGAACCCAGCTCGGGAGATTCTGTTGCTAGGTTAGATTGGGACTCTAAAGATAGGGTGTATTTGGCTATTGCATTTAGTCACCCTGTTAGAGTCACGAGAAACAAAATTGCAAGAACAAGAATAAAAACGACCAAAAGTCAAGGTGGACTAACAATAACTTCAAGTTGGAGATGGCTTAAACCTGAAACAAACATTACAACAAACTTCTAGTTTCACCAATTGATATTGTTTCATACAATGGTAATACTCAATGTTGTACCGGACATCCGGTTATAAAAAAAAAAAACCTGAATGTTATATAAAGAGACATGCCACTCGTAAGCGGATTTCCGAATTTGTTAAAAATCCAGCACAATTCCATGACTGGGATTTCCCTTGAAAGAGATGGAGGCAAACTCAAGCCGAGCGAGAGAGGCTGCTCGTAAGCGGATTTCCAAATTGTTAAAAATCCAGCACAATTCCATGATTGGGATTTCCCTTCAGAAGAAGTGGAGGCAAACTCGAGCTGAGGTCGTCACGGACCGGGATCGGCATCTCAGCCGAGTGGCCGGTGATGCAGAGGTTGCCGTTGGAGTCTTGTCCCCAGTACACCTCAACCATGAGGCCACTGAGGTTCTGTGGTGTTACCGATCCTGGAATGCCTATCTTCTCCACTCCAACCGGTATCTGTATAATCAATCATTCAGAACGACAACTTAGCGAACATATGTCAATGAGGCTCGCTAACGAGAATCTTGATCTAGCTTCCAGAATTTTTGTGCTGAATACCATGCAAGCTAGATTTATAGAGATGGTTTTTTAAGAGTCAGCCATGATAAAAACAGGTTTGCCAAGTCCTTGGATTCTCTATTTGAACGTTACTATTGTAAATTCACAAGAATAAATCCAGTAGGATTTGTTTTTCTCTTTTCCTTTACCTTTAATAATAATATCGGTCTACGCTTTAGTTCAAAGAACAACCAAAATCTACGGCACCAAAATAACTGGAACTATTTGAAATTAGAGAAGTTTGAGGCAAGTACGTACGATCAATGATTTTCCCGACTCCAACACCAGAGTTGTCGTGTTGTTCTCATCTGCAGCATTCTCCAGTGCTGCTTTCGTTGCGACGTTGAGGAAAACATCTTCTAGAGTAGTCAGATTCAACTGTATATCTGAAATGCCGAATTCTGTTTCTCTCTCCTGAAGCTCCGTGAAGAATTTCTAATACAAATACGGTTGCGAAAAAGGGAAAGAAACAAATCGAATCAGGAAAACCCCTTTCAAACTCAAGGCAAGGGAACCAAAAAATATAACTCAAGGCATCAGAACTACTAATGGCTCAATTGATTACATCTTCCGATATTTACACTGGGAAAAAAAATGAGAATTTGTTTGGAATGGAATTTCGTAAAATGATTATGTTTGTGCACTACTTTTCAACATAAAAACGTTGTAATATTTCACACAATTTTTGTTGGTAAGTAATTCGCACAATTTACGTACTGAGAGACGAATATGCTTACCCTCAAGTTGCTCTCCTCCTCGTGGGGAATTACATAGCTGACGAAGCACTTGGTCTCCTCCTTTGGCATCATATTCAAATGCTGTCAAAGTAATTTTAGAAGTTAAAGCCGATGAAGGGTCAAGAAAAACATCAATGCTATGGATGAATTCATGCTAATTTTCAGGGCATGGGTTCTGCAAATTAAGATCAAAAGATAATAAGATAAACAAGCTCTAACTTACAAGCTTAAAGAATTCCCTTAACGCCAGACGACATGATTCAGCAGCATCCGTATCGGTCTCAAAGAAGCTTACATTAGCAATTAAACCGGACCCAAACTTCGACTTTAATCGGATGGAATTCCCAATGCAGCGAAGCGTACCCTTTGCCACAATTCCTATACGATCGCTTAAGATATCGGCTTCTTCCATCGAATGAGTCGTAAGTATAATGGCTCTCCCTTTTTTTGCATTGTCAATTATATCCCATACTTGCCTTCGAGTTATGGGATCCATGCCGGTTGTCTAAAAGTTGAAACTTTCAATAGCTAGATAAAGCAAATGAACCTTTATTTAAAAAAAAAAAAAGAGCGCTCAATAGCCGTACCGGTTCATCTAAGATGAGCAACTTAGGGTCACCGATAAGCGCTATCGCAACGCTAAGGCGGCGTTTCATGCCCCCACTGTAGCCACTAGCTCTTCCTTTGGCCGCATTAGTAAGCTTAACTTCTGCTAATGATTTCTCTACAGCCTATGTATGTGTAAAAGCATTCATTTTAATCACAGTTGATAATAAATGATCTCACCAAATACGGCGGTTGAAAGTACTTAATTGCTGAAATGAAACAAAGATTTGAATTAGTTTAGCACTGACCAATTTAATCGAGGCAGGCGGTATGCCTTTGATACTGGCAAAGAGGTAGAGGTGCTCCTCAGCAGACAACTCATCCCAAAGGACATCAAACTATGCAAATGAAACAAAATTAGACGGAACGACTTCGGTGTCCCCGGTCATTTTGGGGATACCGTAAGTTTTGGCATAACAAAATCATTACAAGCATAACCAAACCAATTATATGTATAACCAAGCCATAATAAGGCATAACCAAGGCATAACCAAAACTCCGATCCAACGGTTGAGATTGTGCCACATATGCTAGTTTGACCAAAAAAACCCGGTCTAACCGGTCACCCTAACAGGTCATCGAATTTGGCATAGCAAAACCACTAAATGGCATAACAAGTAACCCAAAAAGGCATAACATGTGATTTAATGGCATAACATGAGTATAACATTTCTTAAACAGGTATAACATTAACCCAAAATAGGCATAACAAAACTATTAAATGACATAATTGCTGAATTATAACCATGTGGGCATAACGTAAACCATTGAAAAGTATAACACAAAACCAATAACAAGTATAACAAAAACCATAAACGGCATAACAAAAAGCAAAAAGTAAAAGAAGCATAATATGACCATATAAAAGCATAACAATAACCTCTAAAAGGTATAACAACAACCTCTAAAACCATAACAATACCCACCTGTCATTTTTTCATTTATTTGTTTATTTGAAAATTGTTAACCATGGTTAAGTGGGAAAAAATTTTAAAATGTAAATGTGTCTTGCGATTATGTTCAACAATAAAATGTAATGGACCTCAATAAATCATCATTTTAATAATCAAGACCGTTAATTTGGTTGTTATTGTTGATTTAGTTATTTATGGAAATTTTGGGCTCCATCAGGATTATGAAGCTCTTTGATTGGTACAAAAATTCAACATAAGAATGATAACTCATGTCCGATAAAGTTTGTAACGATATGCAATTTACTTATATTTTTTGCAAGAATGATCTAATCTATCTTACGGAAATGATAGACGGTTCCGATTTTTAAAAAATTGATCAATTGGTCATCGAGTTGTGAATTATAGGACTTTAATACCTACGTAAGCATCGAATGTATTCCGATCGTATCGTTGCCGACATCCAATCATCACTAAAGTTGGCGAAAAATATAGAATCGATAAGATGTGCAATCTTAACGGTTTAGATCGGTCATCAAAAAAAAATTATTGAACAACATCCTTTAAAATCTATATGTTGAATTTCATTGTTCCTAAACTAAGGTCTTTTGCTTTTGTGTAATGTACAACACTCATACTATCGAAACACAATCACAATGATCGATACCATTCAGTTTGTTTTGCTTGGTGTTTTAATTCTTCTCGTAGATTTTTGGGACTACCGGGTTTAGAAAGCCTTTTTATTGGGACGTAGATTCATTATTATAATGACATTTTACATCCGATCAAGTATGTTTGATAAGAGATTTAATTTATTTTTGGCAGAAGTATTCTAATCTTTGTTACATAAAGTATAGATGGTCTTGATTAAAAAAAAAATAGCCGAGGCGGCCCAAGAGTGGTGCAGTATGGGACTTTAACGTTTCTGGAAGCACCAAATGCTTTTCGATTATGTGGTTATCGACATTCGATTATCACCGATTTGGTGACAATGATTAAATCAACAAGATGTTAAATCCTATCAGTTTAGATCGAGCATTTAAAAAAATTAGTTGCCAACTACCTTAAAATCTTTACATTAAGCCAAAAACACCCTAATTATATTGTGTTGTAGTCTAATGTACGGTAGCCACACGAACGCATCACTATCACGATGATCAATACAGTTAATTTTGTTGTACATGTTGTTTTAATCATTCTCATAAAATTTTGGGTCTAACGGATTTTAAAAACCTTTTCATCGGAATGCAGATTCAATATTGTACGTTTGATTATCCGATTATGTATGCAATTGGTCCCGCTCATACAAGGAGAATTCCCAAAATTTTGAAATTAGCCTTTTTTGCGGCAAAAATTTTGGGATCTGGATCCTAGAGTTGCGAACAGATTAATTGATAATTGAGAATTGAGAAGATCGAAAGGCCCAAAACAACTCCTCTTTCTTTTTGACAAAGCACGCTGCTGTAGGGAATAATTGTCTACGGAGAGAAACCCTCCGTCCTAATCGTCTTCTTCTTCATTGCTCTCAGTCGATATCTTCATCTCCATTCTGGTTCTACGTTCTGTTGTGGATCGCTGCTTTGTGACGAGGTAACCATTACTACTAAAAATAGGGTTTCGTAGGGTTGTTTTCGTTTTCCTGCACTTTTTTTTTGGTTTCTTTGTTCATCAGAATAGTTAGGGTTTGGAAGTTAGGGTTTTCCTGCAATTAATCCGAATAGTTTTGTACGGCCGTGTGTTTCGAACTTTGGGGCTATGTGGTAGGAATACTTGTCGTATTAAACGCGTGATGATACAAATGCACATGTGGTCAAGCACACACTACCTCCATGAGCAGGGGATTGTTTCTTTGAGTATTGGTTTCTAATATTTGGAAGGGTCTGAAACTTCGTGACAAGGTGTTAAGGAAGGAATATAGCTTGCTACTTTAGAGGCTTATTTCTACAATTTTCCTTTCGTTTTTGTTAAATCTAAGCCTAATTATTTGTAGTCTAGACAACTTATGGCTTAGTTCTCTTCTTTTGAGTTTGCCATTACTGCTAACTGAAAGAGTACGGATCAGCACATTTGTATTTTTTGGTTGGTCACTGGATGATAGAAAGGAAGCTGTAGTTATTGATTTTGTGAGTGACACCTCGTGTCCAAAGATTGCCCTTCAAGGTGTTAAAACCTATTATTATATTGGTTATCTAGAATGCTGATTGATCTTGCTTTTGCAAAAGATATATTCATTGATGCTGCCACGAATATAGTTTTTCAAATTCAGATTGTGTAAAAATTAGAATTCAAGCAATGATGGTACTATGTAACAACCCTGATTTGGGTTATGGGTTGAAATCTTAAGAACTCAAGAACCTAGCTTGAAATCCTTTGGGTTGGATGTTTAAAAGTTGTTTTGATGCATGAATTTGATGTTCTTGAAGTAGGTCTTTTATATCTATCAGTTCAAGCATGATTAGTGAGGTTTTGGTGATGAATTTTGTTGGACTTGAGTAGTAGAATTTTGTGTATGTAGCATGTGTACATAGCAGTTTCCTGACAGGGAACTGGGTCTCAGTTTTTAGGTAATTTCTCATTCGTAAACTTTGAATTAGATATTGGTTCCTTCACAAGTTAGAAAGTAGATTTAAAGCTTGTTCTTTTGCCGCCAGAATCACCCAAAACCGTTGAGAATTCAATTTATAGTGATTTTCCGAAGTCTGGGTTGAAACCAGGAAATCTGTTTCCTGATAGATTCGCGAACCAACTGTATTTACTCATTTTTCCATCCTTTAGGTTCGAATCTGACTTGGGTGCCTTCACAACTTTTGTAGTACATCCTGTTACGCAACTTTCGGCACTAGAATCACTAAAAAATGTTAAAAGCACAATTTATAGTGATGTTTCAAGGTTGGGCTGTCCTGTGAAGCTTCTTGCTGAAAAATAATATTGGTTCGCTTTCTTGAGATGAATCTAGTTGGAGAGTTGATCTCTAATGTTTTTCTAGGAATACAATTGTGAGCTAGCTAGCTTTGTGTCTTGATCTTTTTGAGTTTCAGTTAAATTAGTTATGATTTATTTGGATTGAATTGAACTTAAACACTTTTAGGGCATTGTATTGAGCATAAATAGAATCATTTAGTATTGTCTAAATATGTTTCCATTTGATTGAATGTTCTAGGAAGTTTGAGTCGTCACGTGGATCGAGGTGAGGGGCCTAATACCTAAATTGCATGGTTTTATACAAGTTTTCCATTGCAAAGCTTTACCGTACATGTTTTGTACCATGATATGAACTCCATGGAATATCAAACACCAGAGGACGTGGAGTTAACAATAAAAGGAAACTATTTGTTTCTTTACTGGTAGTTCAACCATACAAGTTAGGCTAAGATGTTAAGCAACAAAGAGTGGTCTAATAAGTAAAATGATTCATAGTATTATAGTAAGACAACCCACTACATTGAAATCCAATCGATTGCTATACACATCCTGACTTACCTTTCAACTTGAGGTTAGATGCAATCCATGAGTTGGGCATTCAATTGCTATTGAAAAAATATGCCTAGATTTTAATGGAGTGGGTTGTCTCTCTATGGCAAACTTGGAAAGACAAACTTTTTGTATATGGTACTATAGGGCTAATGTGGTAGTATATTTAAATACCACTTTTTTGTATTAGGGCAGATTACCAATAGTTTAATGTGGCCTTAACTATTTGGACACTTGCTTGGATACACTTGGACACTTGTTTGGACGCATAACACTTCGACACCTGCTTACATTTATTTCATTAGAATAATAACAAAAAAAAACACATAATAATATTGATGAGGCACATGACCATCATCATTTTCATGCACCCTAGCTGCCCTTCTAACATTTGAACTCTAAAAGCCATTGCATTATCATGCCCAGTTCTGGCATTTTCTGTTTCATCTATATGAAGAAAGATTGAAATCGTACCTTTGTATTTGGACTCCCTAAACAACTTTGGACGTGTCCGCTTATCGTGACCTCGGCACTTACAATGGCTACATTTCCTAGGATTCCGAGAATGTTGGGCATTGGACTTCTTCCCTGGGTTGCCTTTGGTCTTGACCACAGGTGGATCGCCCACACCAAACAAAGTTTGGCCATCACTTGATTCACCAATCTTTGTGTTGCACTCCTTATTCTTTCCTATCTCTTAACGCTTCCTCATCCAGGATGTCATTTCGTGTTCCACTTGCCTAGCATCTTCAAATGAGTCCTAGGCATGCGACGCATAGAATGACATCAATTTGTAACCTGAACTCAATATCCCATACCTAGCCATGCGGGATATACTGTGAGAAATTTGGCTAACATTTGGTTGTTGGGCCGGAGGCCGACCACACCTTGTCCATCTTCGCATGACTAAACTAGGGGGAATGGTCGATAGGTGTTCATATTTCATGACCACAATCATATGGCAACAAGGTAGACCAAAAGACTCAAACATCAAGCAACTACAATTGATTCTGGTATCAATTGGATAGTACTCGACCGTCCAATTGGATTCTGGATGCGAGTACATCTCAATGAAGTACAGCCGACGCTCCATCTCATCAACTCGACGCGCCACAATCAATGCAGATGCGCGTTGTATTTCATCCTGAAATAATCTGAATATGGATTGTGTGTACACCTCGGTTCCATTCTTCTCTAAGCTTTTCAATTGCGTGATCAAGACAGGGGTACTATGCTCCGTTGCCGTCTCAGCCTTTGCATCAGCAACTCGCATCCTAGCCAGACCACGGTGGTACAGTTGGACAAATTCAAAAAGCTCGCATCCTTACTGTTAAGAACCGATTTAAATAACGGTTCATACCTTCACAGCGCTGAGTGCTCCTCATCCCAGCAAAGAAATGGCCGGGAAGATATGCCTCGGCCTATCTTTCACGGTCGCTATACATCTCTACCACCCAAGCGTTTGTCTCTAGGCCGTTGTGTGAAACCATGTTAGCCTAAAGAGTTTCAAATTCTTCAATATCACATTCCATTTGCATCAATATGGTAAAGTCAGATACGAATAACGGTATGTGAACATTTTTAGTGGCATTTCGCCCCAGATGCCACGAACATAGGCGATGCCTTGCATTTGGAAATATGTTTCTAATTGCATTACGCATCGCCAAATCACCATATGTGACCACCGAGCTGGGCCGTTTACCATCCATAGCCTCCAAAAACGTTGAAACAACCCAATTGTACGAATCCTCTGTCTCCTTCGACAACAACGCACAACCAAATATGGTCGTCGTAAAGTTATTACTCACCCCCGCCAGTATGACAAATGGCTTCTTGTAAGCATTGGTTCGATAGGTCGTGTAAAAAACTAACACATCTCCGAATGCAGCATAATCCATCTTAGACCTCCCATATGTCCAGAAAAGTGTCTCCAACCGGTCATCCTCATCAACAGTGTACTTGAAGAAAAATAACGGATCATTACTTACCTGAGCAGGCAAGTATCCTAGTGCACCCTCAGCGTCCACATTTCTTATTTCTTCTTTACGAATGCTATGCAATTTGTTACGCAAATCTTTTACAGTGAACCCCACATTATGGAAACCCCAAGACTGATATGTCATATAGTCCATAATTTGGGCTGGCTTCATGCCTACATTCTACATGGCCATTACCTGAGCTATGTCTGCATCACCCACACGTCTGTGCGATCGCAAAAAGGGAACACAATGTGGTGCTGCTAAGGGATGATTGTGGGTACTCACAAACTCTGTGACAACATAATTTTTCATGGTTTTGCTCATACAACAAACCAGGAATTTAGCACCACAACTAGTTCTTGTTTCAGCTCTATGACGTCGTTTTCGATTAGTGCGTTCTAAATGCTTCTTGTTTCTTTTACCTTTCCTAGAACAAACCCAAGCCCTCCACCTTATGTACATTTTATTGCCTATTTGTCGTCTACTTTTATATTTGCGTACGCTAAAACCAATTGCATTGGCATATACATTGTAGAATTGACCAGTTTCATCTTCAGAAACAAATTTCATTTTCACAATCTCTATATCAGTGAGCAAGCGAAAACTATCATCTACACAGGAAACTGACCCTTCCCCTTCCCCTTCCCTTTCCCCATCCACATCATTATCTTCATCTTCAAAAACAAATGTATTACTCTGCGAATCTTCCAAACTAGAACAAGAGTCAGAATTGGATTCTCAATCGTACGAATCTACCTTCACACCCTTTGTTGGTACTACTATTGGGAGTTTCCATTGCACCCCTAAATAATAAACTACATTGCCACAACTTTTAATCCACAAGACGAGTTACATATAGAGGTGAAATATAATATATGGTAAAACACAATACACCAGATTGTTTATGTTGCCTTTCTTTACGGTCCAAAGAAATTGGACTGTTATTTATGGCACAACAAAGTCTAGAGTGAACCAACATTCAACTAAACCATCAGCTTAAATATAATATATGGTAACACAGGTTCACCACATGGGTTATCTATTGGTCTTGTGTACGCTGGTTGCACCCCCTTGGTATTTTTTTCACACATTGTTTCTTAACAGATAAAACAAGAACAAAATGTAAGCGCACTATGTTGTTCAATACGTAAATACAAATGTAGGTGTCTACGTGACCTACTCGTAGAAGTTTCTAAGCACAAACTCACTAGACATGACTTCCAAAAAAAAAGTCATGGACAAACAGGTGCGGTAATGTATACGAATTAAGAGTTTGCTCTTCTTGGGTCTCAAGTTCGAAATCTCTTAGATAACATCTTATTCTTGTAAGGCAAGTTCGTATAGGACTTTAACAGTCGTTTCTATTAATCACCTCTGTTAGCAGACGTCAAAATTTTGACTCAGAAATTAGTCAAAGTGTGTAAACTGATCTGAAGACCCTAAAATGGGTAAAAACTCGACAAACTTCAAATTTCAAATAAACCTTTCAAATCAAATATATAAAAGAGTACCGTGAAATTCTGCTACTATTGTCCCATTGAGAAAAATACGCAAATATATAAAAAAAAATTCTGGTACTATTTTCTGGGTGCTAGTTTCATTATCAGGCCACGCTTAAGTAGTAACAGCAGCAACAAGTCACAACATAGGAGTGCTAGAATCGTTAATTTGTGTTGCCCTAAAGTTAACACAAATTAGAAGATTTCAACAAATATGGGCCGTAAATAAAATTTGTTCAAAAAATAAAATAGGGAATTAATTATACCCAAACACAAACACTGGGTTGGATGTGGGCGTGGGGGAGCTTCAGGATCTTGGCCTTGTTCTCCTCAAAGGTGGGTTTTCGGATCTGGATTGAAACCGGGTTGTCTGATGGAGGCCCAACGCTGTTGCTATTGGTTGTGAAGGCGGCGGCGACGGCCCGACGCCATTGTTGTTGGTTGTAGGGGCGGCGGCGACGTCCACGGGGTGGATTTAAGGTGGGGAGGAGGGGACAGAGGAAGAGAAGAGAAGAGAG
>BPLS01000689.1:39339-67355 GCA_019656275.1 Rhododendron kiyosumense | reverse complement strand
AGAGAGAGAGAGAGAGAGAGAGAGAGAGAGAGAGAGAGAGAGAGAGAGAAGAGTTGCTCTGGTCAATCCATTCCTCGACACCATACGAGGAGTCGATGATGGAGGGAGATGAACGTGGTCAAAGGGCGAGGGTTTTCTTTCTGGGTGGGAGTCTGGGAGATGGGGAGATGAACGAAGTGCAGAGGGATTTTTCCCTGGTTAAAAGGAATGATTGAGGGAAAAGATGTAGAGGATGATAGATGTAGGGGATAAAACTCCCTTCACCGTGGTTAAAGGGGGCTAATTTCTTTTTTTTCACTGGTTCTTTAAGTATCCGGGAAATTTGTTATACTTTGGTTATACCATGAATGGTTTTGGTTATGTTCATAATGGTTTTGTCATGCCAATTATTACGGTGTCCCCAAAATGACCGAGAACACCATAGCATCATCCAAATTAGACTTTTAATTACTTTTTGAACGACAAACACATGAGAGAACAGAACATAACGCCGACTTCGAATACTACACTAGCCCAGTAGCCAAAGGGGGAAGAGTTACCTGAGGACAGACTCCGATAAGTTTTCTGATACTTGACATGCCGACAGAGCTCCGAATAGAATGTCCGTAAACTATTGCTGTAAACATTTAAGATGCTTGGTGGTTAGGAATTTGGTTCCTGCTCGCTTTATCAAATCTAATTTTCAGTTCATGAACATAAAATTGAGAAATGAGATCCATGTATTACCATCACCACCCGTTGCTGGGGAAATACCGGTCAGGCAACTTATCGTAGTGCTTTTTCCTGCTCCGTTAGGTCCGAGGAGGCAGAACAATTGACCCTTCGCAATGTTCACCCACAATCCCTGAATATTAAATATAAGTGGTACAATTGATCAATTAGTCTTGCTGCTAACAATCAAACACCAGAATATATCAATTACTTGATCACTGTCGTCACTCATTATCACGGTACAAAAATTAAGAGATTGTTAAATACATTTTCCCTTATCCTCATAACTGACAATGCTAAACAAAAGATTTGTGTGGTCTTAAAAACGCTATACATACTGAGGTACTGAAAGTAGAACGAAAAAGAAGATAATTACCTTAACAGCATGGAAATGTGATTTCCTAGTGCACTTGCACCAACCAATCTTAATCTTCCCAGGATATGTCTTCGTAAGACCGCGTATTTGAACGACGACATCTGGATCAACCAAATCTTCCCTTACTTGATGTTTGATTAGGTTTTCCTCTTCCAAGACATCCTCGTCATCTGGTGTTTTAGGTTGAACTTGTGGGATTGAATGCAGGAAACTAAAGATGCCACCCTCTTAAGAAGCAACATAAAGGGTGTCAATTAAACAAGAAAGCCAAGAGGACCAAAAGACAATCATATATATGGTTGTTTCAAAACCAGTTACCTTCAATCTTATTTCCACCTTTTCCTGTCCAATACCCCGGATTCAGAAAGTAGAAGATTGGCTTTCGCACACCAGATGAGTTCGGAATTATATTGTCCAAGTAGATTGCCAGAACAAACCAAAGGAAAAATACTTCTATGTAGATTTTGAAAATATCATTCTGTCAAAAAAAAAAAAAAATGAAACAGGGTTAATTGGCATTGAAGTGAGCTTAATTCGAGAGAGTGCACATAAAGATTGACATGAAAACCCATGGTAACATACGTGGGTAGAATGCACGTTAATTCGAGATAATGCAAATTATCAGTCACAATCTTCTAACATACGTACCATTGTAACCACACATGGGGCCGTGGTGTCGAAAGTGAATCCATTAAAACACATGGATCTCTTACTCCAGCTGATCCCACCACTTGTAGCGGCTGCTTTGAGAATATCAAGGCTTTTGAAAAGAAGATTTGGTGGAAATAGTGACCACATAATTCTATATTTTATTGAATCTCCTTTATTGTATGGAAAACCCAGGTAGGCCACCGAAGCTAACTGCAACATCAAAAAGATGTATGTTATAACCGCGCGCCGAATGACCATTGAGTTGAGATGGTATCTGTATTACACATAATTAATAAACCACTTGCCTTAGTGACAAAGCTGACCATATAAATAAAGAAACCCATAGTTACGGATGAAGATGCCTTTCGAATGAGAGTTGATAGCATGAAGGCAAAACCAATCTGTAATTCCAAGAGTGGGGGTGAAAAAGATTAATTAGCTATATATATTAAGGACTAGAAAAATTTAGGAATGAAGCTGGCCTTTTCTAATTAGGCCTAACTGCGCGCCTCAGACTGCATATATAACGAGTGTAGATAGTATGAAAAACTAGCATATTTAGTTATTTACCATACTGGTTTGGAAGAGAAAGAACATGGCAAAGACGATTAGGAAACTGTTCTCCAAGAACAGAGGAAACTGAAACATCATTCCACATAGAACCGTGATGAGCGATAAGAGCAATGCTAAAGTTGCCTCCCACGTTAGCCATGACAACCAGTAGGCAGTATCATAAAGACACATTGTGGTCATTGCCTGTGAACAAAATATGATGTCAAAAATGAAATCATACAGAAATTAACAAATGAAAGTAGTCCTCTTAAGAACAAAGTTAGACCTGGCGCAATTTGAGTTCTTTTTCAGAGACAAGTGAACTCATCTGAAAGACAAAAGGAAACATGGCAATTGCTAGTAGAAAGAGCGGTCCTGTACTGGCTAGCAAGCGCACTGTCAAAGAAGGGAGTATAGCACTTGCAGGGTGCGCGAATTGCTTCAGACCAACCACCCAGATAAAGTTTGGATCTGCGCATGTATAAACCATGGTACGATAAGTGGATTTAGTGGGATGTGATGTGAGTTAGAGAAATCGCAAAATTGAAACATGAAAATGCAACATGATAATTGATTGTGTGAAGAATACCTTCGAGTAAAGACCTCGCGATTTCACGCTCTGCACCAATTTGCAACGGCATTTGAAATTTAAACGTGGCATCTTCAAATTGGCCTCGCTTGTCAATTTGAGAGGAATTGGTCTGTATACCGTAGCTTATAACGCTCGCACTTCTTTCTTTAAAGTGCAATGCCCCGGGGCAACGCATGGGATTATTAAGCAACCATTCGTCAACTTCCTTCTTGGTTTCAAATGATTTAACCTGTAGAGTTAAAATGATTGATTTTATAATCATATGCATTACTACAAATGATGGAAAAACAGAAGATTTGAATCTCATGTAACTATATATAAACCATGCAAAATAACCGATTTTGAGAAATTTTGCATCTCATTTCAGGAACACTAAAATTGAAACTTAACGTATATCATACCTTGTTAGCAGGAATTGGACGGCCGGGGTTGTTTGCCATAATTTGGCCAACAACGGATGCAATTTTGGAGCTAGCGTTGCCGCTCCATATGAAATCATAGCACGGCAAAGTGACGTAAAACTTGTCCTCACATCGGGGAATAGGGGGAGAAATCAGAGCCACGGGTTCATACAGAGCCTTTCCTGTCGAAAGTTTAGCCGATTTTTCAGTTCTGAATAGCAGAAACGTGAAGATCAATGGCGAGACAAGTTGTGCGAGCGCGAATCCCTTGTGTCTCCATGTGAGGAGGAAGTTCTTCATGAACAAAGCTTTGAATTGTTGGAACAACAGAGGCAATCCTCCCTGCAAATCCATCTCTCTCTCTCTCTCTCTCTCTCTCTCTCTCTCTCTCTGTGTGAATGAAAATGAATATCTGCCTGGTAAGGTTAAGGTAGGGAATGGTGGAGATTGCCATTGGTTCTGATGGGGTTTTTTTTTTTTTATAGAGTCTAAAAATAAATGCGAGGTTTTCGCTTTGCGTTTGAAATTAACTGGAAAGTCCTTGAGATGACAGTTCTCTCGGATCAAATTTAGACATTTCCAGCACTTTTACCGCGCGCGATGACAACTTGGAACAGGTGTCTAACTTGGGTATGAGCCATTGGGTTTTAGAAGTTACAGGTAATTCTGTTTCTGTGCTTTGAAAGGCCAGTTGTTGTTGAGGACGAAATTAGCCATTTTCAGTGCTTATCTTTTTGAAGCGTCCTTTCAAATTTCTGTCGACTCATTTGACAGAAAGTACGGGGCGGGAAAAGAGCGACTTCCCTAAGCTGGCACTAACGAATTTGCGCCCAAACTAGTGATCCAACCCAGACATGGTTATATATGCATTAACAGAATCTAGTTATAATTTCAAGTAGGGCTGTCCAAGAAAAACTGAGAACTAAGACACAGGTCTGGATTGAACTGATCTGTACCTTTTGGATTTTGTCCGTAGATTAATGGTCCGGACACAGATTCAAAAATTAAAAAATCGTGAGATATAAATTAGGAGTAGATTTTCATTTCAAAACCGTGGATTAACCGAACCGGACTGGACTGTGAGATATTTAAAATAGTAAAAAATTAAAAAATATATGTGTGTTTGTAAGTTTGTGTATGCAAGTGTTTGTAGTTGCCAAATCCAGTGATGTTACAATACTACTTTTGCCGGTTGCCATGCTCTACAAATGGAAGATCTTCTTTGTTGTTTGTTTTGAGAAACCAATTTGCCATTTTTTGTTTCGTTTTATGAAATGTAATAAGTAGATAATGCTTGACCACAATTTACATATTTTGTTGGTGCAATTTGGACAATACTTAGCCTTTATTTGGTTGCTGCTTTAGACGATTCTGGATTGAAACAGTAGAACTAACTTGCTGTAATATTATATAAACTTTGAGACTAACAAGGTTATAGTTATTAATGATCAAAAAAAAGAAAAAAGGTTATAGTTATTATATTCTATAACACTAATAAGTGTTTGCTTTTTGCATTTTTAGTTGGCAATAGCATCATTTTATAATTTTTATGGAAGAAAATCCATGGATAAAACCGGGACCAAACCGTAACTCACAGTTTGGATTGGAACCGAACTATTAGACTTTTAGATTAGGATTGAATTGCATTTTCTAAAACTCGTGAGATACAAATTAGGATTGGATTCATAGAAATTCGATCTAATCCGGACCGTGGACAACACTAATTTCAAGTCCCAATAGCTTAAAAAAGCAAGGTTTAATTTCAAAAACACCCTCTCAATTATCATATTTTTGCAACATCACCCATTTAACTAAAAATCACCAACATGAGCCCCTAAACTATCAAAATTAAGCAACATCACCCTTTTTGTCCAAATCTGTTAAAATTTTGAATGAAAAATGGAAAAGTTGGATGGAAAATGATATTGTAGGCCTAAAATGCCCTTACCCCTCTCTCTCTCTCTCTCTGCCGCTCTCCCCTAATTCTTACCTTCTCTCTCTACTATCTCTCTACCCTACCCAACCCTACCACCACTAGATCTGCCATATTCCCCCACATTACCCCTTTGACTCCCCCGCCGGTCGGTCTCTGCTCGTGTGTAGTGCTAAGAGCCCTCCGTCAGCAGGAAAACCATGTTGATCGAGGACAACGTGAACTTTTACCCCACCAATTGGTACACGAACAGCACGGTGAAGGCGAGCTAGGAGGCGATGATGAGGGCTGAGGTTGAGACGAAGAGTTTGGCGATGCTGTAGGCATAGAGGTAGTTGTGAAAGATGAGATCTAATTTTTTCTGCCCTAATTTTTCCTTCCACTTACATAAGGGTATATTTGTCTTTTGTCTTTTTTTCGTCTACAAAATTAACATAAGTGGATGGAGATAGGGGGTGATTTTGTTTAGTTTCAATAGTTGAGGAGATCATGTTGGCTGGTTTTTTAGTTAAGGGAGTTATATGATAAAAACATAGTAGTTGAGGGGGTGTTTTTGAAATTAAGCAAAATGATATACGCATCCTTTGGATGGGCACTGCTTTTTGCAACCATTTATTTTCGGAGCCGGCTATTCGCAGCCACGTATTTTCTCCCATAGCCCACTATATTTCGGTAAGTGGTTGTTGAAAATCATAAATAACATTTCGGTAAATAGTTGTTGAAAATAAGATTATATTTCGGTAACTACATGTCGAAAATATATTCAATTTTCGGTAGATAACTGTCAAACATGCATTTTCGGTAAATAGCTGTTGAAAAAAATATCATATTTCGGTAATTGGATGCTGAAAATGTATCTCAATTTCGGTAACTAACTGTCGAGTCTAATTGAAAATTTTTAACGGGCTGTGGGAGAAAATACGTGGCTGCGAATAGCGCCGCCCTTATTTTCTCCATTAGCCTATTAAAATTTTTCAACTAATTACAGCATGACCCCCTGATATGAAATGACCTACTTACCCTTATACCTATACATGAAATGACCTACATGCCCTTATGACCAAAACCCCTAAATTATCTTCCTCCCCTTCCCAAAACCCCTAAATTATCTTCCTTCCATTCCCTTGAAATTCATCAATACGTTTGAAAAAGAAAAAAAAAACCAGTCGTCGACTTGTTCTTCAATTATTCGTCTTCTCTTTTCTTCAAAACTCATTCCTCTTTCTTCTCTCATCCTTTGTCTTCTCCTCTCTCTCAAGCTTGTTCATTATTTCAATCTCAATGGAGGAGCCAAATATTGTATCAATGGAAGGTTCCAGTCCTTCCATTGAAAAAAAAAAGATGACCCACTTCTAGGTTATGATTTCGAAATTGAAATGGAATCAAATTCTATCGGCAAGGATATGATGGCTGAGAAGAAAAATGCTATGATGGACATTGTATCTTGTAAGCCGCGTGAGGCGATAACTTTTCCCGATTCACAGTCCGGCCTCCTGATTTACAAAATTTTAAACTAGCTTTTCGGTGTTTCAGGGATAAGTAAGTTAAGTATTCGGTGTTTCAGGTTCGAATAAGTTAAGTAATTTCGATAGTTAACCACCGTAAACAATTACCCTACTCGACAGTTTGTTACCAAAATTTTGAAATAATTTCAGCATTCAATTACCGAAATATATGTATCTTATTTATGTTATACTCTAGTTCAGTAGTTAATTACCGATTTTAGTATGCAATTCCGACATGTGGTTATCGAAATATAGTTTTATTTTCAACAGCTATTTACCGAAATGATTTTCCATGTTTTATTTATTGGAATTCGGCAGTTAGTTACCGAATGGTGCACACATTTCCAACATCTAGTTACCGATATTGACACTTGTTTTCGATAGTTAGTTACCGAAGTGTTAGCTAGATACCGAATTGTAAGTATTTTTCGACTTTCACTTACCGAAACATAGATTAATTGTAGACTGTCAATTATCGAAACAAATCCAGAGAGCTAGAAAACTTGTTTTAATGGACTTTTCAATTTTACTTTCATGGTGATTCGGTAATTAGTTAACGAATTTCATACACATTTTCGACATCTAATTATCAATATTGACACTTATTTTCGACAGTTAGTTACTGAAGTGTTAGTACTTACTTTTCCTTTAGTAATAGTCGCCAGTTAGTTACCGAATTGTAAGTATATTTTCACATTCGGTCAGATTGTATCAGTGGATACTGGACAAAAATGTCTAGTCTTTAAAGAGGGAAAGATACCCTCTTATCAATGAGTCATAACAAGGAATGCTACACATCAACTAGCATCAAACATTCATGATAAAAAGATCCAAGCTAAGCGGAGTGGTTTTTTTAGTTTTTTGTACACAATGTTTCACACTATTCGTACATGCCCTTTCCACTATATGTAGGACAGATCCGAGCTAAGTGGAGTGGTGTTTTTATTAAGTATAAACTCGGGCAGGTATGTCAAGTCTCGTGTCCTCAGCAGCCTTAGACTTGCCCTGATGGACACCCCGGCCCCAGCCCGAGCCCTGACCTCGGCCTCGAACTCCACGCAGTGGGCGCATAATAACCTACAATGTCACCAATAGTAAGATGAAAGAAAAAACAGTAATATAACTTAGTATGGCCTAATCAAATCATTCAAGAACAAAAGGATTAACGATATTAGAACATAGTTCAGCAACATCATACGAAAATATGCACAAAAGATGCTAAATCAACATTAACTACTTGCAGACAAAGTTGGGGGTACAAAAGCCTCTAGCCTCTCCTTTCTTAACCCCAAACCGCAGCATTCTTTACGTATATTGCCCAAAGCATGATATAATGAAAACCATATACTTCATTGTGACCCAAAAGCACAAGAAAATCTCCCCGGACCACTCCCAAAGTCGTTGAACTTTGTTCATGTGTCACATGAGTTAGTAATACAACAACAAATATAGTACTCATGTAATCCCCAATCGACGTGGGTATGGGCGGAGGTGGACGATCATGAACATTTTTAGCGTTTTTTTGTGTGTGCATGTGGGGTTTAATACTTTTATC
Source organism: Rhododendron kiyosumense (assembly GCA_019656275.1). Taxonomy (NCBI): domain Eukaryota; kingdom Viridiplantae; phylum Streptophyta; class Magnoliopsida; order Ericales; family Ericaceae; genus Rhododendron; species Rhododendron kiyosumense. The sequence goes on along the minus strand of BPLS01000689.1, from coordinate 59,079 downwards.
TACCAGACCCAACAAATAGTACTATGTTTATGCATAACCCATAAAAAAACATCAAAGAGAGAGAGGGACAAGTTCTTATAGATGCAGAGAGCTTTGTTTGATGTAAGATTTTGGGGGTGGTTCTGATTCTGAAACTACCCAACAAAAAAAGGCAGAGCAACATACAATTAATCATGTTCAAAGGGTCTCTTCAACCATACATAGGATTTCGGACTAATAGTTAAGTTACCTTAAAATGAGCATATATTAAGCCATAGCAGACACTTCATTTAACACCAAGTATAAGCCTTTTGATTTGATTCCAATCTAAATAGCAATAATCAAGACTATTATGATCCTCAAAACTATAAACAATGCCCATAAAAAAATCCAAATCTATTAGTCAGAGGGAAGCCCCAACTGACTAATGACTTGAGTAACTCCAACAAATGCCACTAATGGTGAAGCAGCCATTAAAATCAGATCGTTAGCATTTGATAACTTTCCATTAAAACCGAGGAGGAACAGAGCAGAGCACCAGAGTCATACCTCTATTGTTGGGAAAAGTGAGCTTGAAAGAGAGAGGGGAGGTGAGAGAGAGTAAACTGGTGGGGTTTCGAAAACGTATAATTAATTTAAGGTGAGTCTATGTTACATTCCAATGTGGCTTTAAAACATGGGCATCCCCTAAATTACGAACCCCACACGCACAAAAAAAAAGAAACACACTCACGAGTCAAATTGAAATCAATCTGCTTTGTTCCATCCATATGTAGTAGGATTGGTGCGATACAAAGTCAATTAGAAAATTTTGAAATCCAGATTGAAGTCGGCAATTCAAAGTTTTCAATATTGTTGCCAGAATTAACAAAAAAATTCCGTTGTAATGTATATGGACACGACACGACACGGACGAACAGACAAATTTCGAATAGGGGCAAACAAAACATTCTCAATGTCCAACAGTTTTTCTCAGTCTCGATTTTTAGAAAGCACTTAACTTTTCCTGGAGGCCAGTGTCTTTCCCCAGAAACTAAGCAGACCAACAATAGATACCAATTGAAATTAAATGTAGAAACAGATACAGTCCAACAGTAGTTACCCTCATTGCTGCAGCTGTTTCCTTCTCCTCTGTATGTGCCATTGCCTTGACGGGCTTTGTATGCTTGGACTGAAACAAAGGGAAATGGTAACTCATAAGCTGATACAATGTTGCACATATTCTGTGTATCAAAATTGTGAAGACCCTCACAATTATTAACATAAAAACTAATAAGCCAACTCAATCTAACGATTCTGATTACAAATTCCAATGCACTAACTTTGGATCATGGATGTGCGACAAGCATTTTGTTGAGGAAAAGAAAATGACCGGGAAAGCAATCAGTAAATTTAGCTTTTTTAGTTCATCTTTTTCCTAAATCATCTTGTTTCCCTCTGCATATCTCCCAAACTCTTAATGTGAACACCACCAAAGAGTGCACTTATGCATAGATCGGCATTCAGCTTGAATGAGCAGGTCTGGCCTTGAATATGAACTTCCATGACTCAATGCCTTTGCTACGAAAAGGTCCCATTTATATAACTGGTATAGTGTGATCCCATTAGAAAACTTCTTATCCATCACTGGCAGGACTTACTGAGTAGCTTATCTTTCGATCAAGGAGTTTCTCCAATGTAAGACAGCCTCCAACCTGCTTTGTGTCCCTCTTACTTACACAACCACAGCTTGGATTATGCACTTACCTGCCTCACCTAGATCTGTTTGGCCAGTCATTAACTAACTAATTTCGTAAAACGGTAAATGGTAGAGCATTACGAAATGCAGTTGTTCCTCACTAACATTACCTCTCTCACACACATCCCATATTAATGACTTTATAACTGGTCTTATAAATCATGCAGAGGAAAATGTTAAAAAGCTAAAAAGAGGAAGTTATGTCTCAATCTCCAATTACTAAAAGCTACCTCAATTTGTCACAACAAAGACCTAAACCATAACCATATGAAACCCACCTTCAACCGATTTACCCACCTTGAACTTACATATTTCATTTTTTTTTTGTCAAATTGAAAATTTTTCACCTCCTCATCCTTAAGGACAGTATCTTCCTCTTCCTCACAAACAATGTTTACATGATTTCAAAAGCATTTAGCACTGGAATTTTTTTTTTCTATGTTTTCTTTACAAAGAAATAGCCAACAAAAGAAATAAAGGTTTTTTAGGGGGCAGACCTACTTCCATTTCAGAGAGATAAACCCCCTAAGACCACAACAAGATCTGTTGGAGATTACCCATCTGGGTTTAGACCCAACACAGTTGCAGACCAAAGCTCTGGTTTGATTGGAAGTACTGAAGAGCAAGAAACAACAGCAATCAAGGCAGATCCTAACGAGGCAATACAAGGTAAAACCACATCAATTTCCCAAATTTATGAGTTTTCTGTTCCAGGGATTAAATGAGTTGTCTTTGAAAATCTTTGAAAAAAGGCATCAACGTATGTATGTATATATATAGACGGAAAAGGGAGAGACGAGAATGAGAGGGGAAGGAGGGAGAAAGACGTACCTTGAAGTGGGAGAATCGTGTTTGAGGCGGTGGTGCGGCAGTGTTGGCTCCTGCTTTGGGGCGGTGGCTATAGAGGAGAGAGAGACGAACGCAGAGAAGAAGAGAGGGTTTTGTTTTGATTTTAGGGTGAAAGTGTTATTTGAGGGATAGTGCAGGTGTTTAGGAGGGAAAGGGTATATTGGGAAGTTTGAATAAATTTTATGAGTTAATTGGAGTAAATTTTATGTTAAATATATGGGTGACGGGCTAAGCGAAAGAAACGGACTACGGACGAAAATAGAGGGCTGCAACTCCGGATGGTATGCTGAGTCGCAAGGTTCAATAACCAACCGAAGATTAAGGGCGACCCTTTGTCAAATTACGCGCCTCCTCTATAAGTACGGGGGCAGGTGACCAGGGGGAGTATCTGCTTGTGATTTTGAGAAACATCAATAGAGAAAAACCCCAAACAAACCAGGCTTTCATTGTTATATTGGGATCATTTCTCCAGCGTTCAAGAGCGAGAAAGGCAACATCAATGGAGAATCCACATGGTCCTGCCAGCTTCTGGACGCAAACAGATGCACTGTTCAGGAAAAATTTGGTTCTCCAGGTTTGTCAAAAATCTACCGGCTGTGGTACATCAACCATTTGTCAAAAAAATGGCGCACGTGAACTTCAATTTATTGAAGCTAGCTCGCGCGATTTTTCTGAAACTACCCCTTAATGACGAAAAGTTTATTAATCCAACCACACATTATTGTACGGTGGTGGGGCTCAAGACGAGGGTGTTTGGTGCACCTTCATTTTCACATTTTCACATTTTTCCTTTCTCAAGTGTTTGGCACAAAATGCATTTCCAGATTTTGATGATAGGGAACAAAAGCCAGGAGTAGGGAAATGGAGCTTTTGATTTCTGAATTTTCACTTTTCCTGTTCTGGTTAACATAAAAAACCAACAGAATATATTTTGCACATATCTCTCTAACATTACTTATGTTACAAAATGTATTCTGTACGTATTTTTTAAATACTATACAAATTTATAATACATGCTCACCATAATTCAAAAAGTCAAAATCTAAAAAGTAAAATTCAAAAAAGTAAACAAATGAAGCTCCAAAACACCCCTAATTTGTGTATGGACTCTATTGCAATGTGTGGTGAAAATCAGGGCTGGATAACCATGTGGTGGGGCCTCGGGAGGAGCACTGAATAATCTCTCATAAACTACCTAGAAGAAAGAAGGGATAAAATGCCATCCTTAATTTCTTTCTCCTTTTGCATCCCATATTTTATTACAGATTAACAGAGATTCTAAGATTTTCTTGTTTCCATCTTTTCCATTACACAATTTGGCAATTTGCAAATGCATCGCATTTGCCTTAGCCTTTAGTTTGGTGAAAACAGCTACTCTTACTTCTGCTTTTACCTCTTATAGATATAGAAACAAACCAACACCATTATCATTCGTTCAAATTTGGTTTCTTCTGGCTCAATGCATTGCTCAAATTCTTATTTCCTGGCTTTGTAAGTTCCAAATTTTACAAGTGTTAGACGGACGCATCTCTATTAAAAATTGGGTTTGAATACAATCCCTTTCTGATTCTCGTCAAAAGTTTCAGAGAGTTTCGCTCCATGTTGCTATTTCTTTTGCAGAAACGAAGAAAGAAGGAAACTTGTCAGCTCCTCTTGTTCCCAGTAATCCTTTGCACGTTGCTTTATCTGCCCAAGTTCTTCTCGTCACGGAGTGCAAAACCAAACAACACCTTTCCTCCGGGGTATGTGTGCTCGGATGTTGAGCAGGTCCACAACTTCACTAAATGTTTGATTCCTTGGCCGCACGAATTCCCTCCGTTACTGCAAATACCAGACTATAGGGATCGTGCAGTAAGAACTCCTTTTCTACCATTTGGAGATTTACCTGATGGGTCATGCAAGAAGACCAACTCATGTCCTGTAACTGTTCTTGTTACCGGGAGCGATAAGTCCCTGGTACTAGGTAGCTCTCTTTAAAAATCTCTACTAAAACCATCTTCTGTTCTTTGTTATTATACTAAATCCGCTTCTCTGTGTTTGTGCGTGCGCTTTGGTCTGGTTTTTCAATCCTTAGGGCAAAAGAGTTGCAGGATTTTAATATAAAAGCGTTTTTGCATTGCAGTATGCCCTTGGCATTGCCATTTTCTCATCAACTACCTGAGATGCTATTACCAATAATCAACCTCATTACATGTCCTAATCTCGACGTTTCACTATTTTTAGATTTGGCTGGACGGTTTTTCCCAAGGTCTTCCATTTTGAATACCTCTGACATCTTGAATGGATTTGCTGATGGTGTGTTTGTAAGTTTTCTTTCCTCTACTCATGCTCCTTTAATTTTTTTTTTCCTTAGTTCTTTATAATCACGTTATTATATAGAATCCGAAACAAATGGATCGGGGTAACCTTTTGAAAAAACACAATCTTCGATTTAGTTTGTATACTTGGGCAAATGGAATGATAGTTTTCGATTGATTAATTGTTGTGAAATAACTTGTTGTTTGTAATCATTTGAAATCCTTTGATACTTCTTATATCCAAAATTTGAGTGAATTTTCGCAAAATTGCCTTTGCCACCTAAATCTGTCCTCTCGACGTTATAGTTATCAAGCTACCTCCTTTACTTAACCTCCTTCAATTTCGTGAGTGCAACCTCACATTCAATTTCATCCAAATGGAGCTTCAGGTTTTCTTTGCTATTCATCATCGGTATAACTGTTTGAGCATTAGGGTTCCTGTTGTCTCATGATCTTTAATGATTGTTCTCCTCCTAATATCACTTCTGAAAATGTTTCAGGGGTCGTCGGGTTTTGTCGATCGTGCAAACTATAGACCAAAAATGTATTTCGATCCAGCTTTTTTGCCGGGAGTCACTATCTATAACATTCAACGTCGGTGTCGTCGGAACTCTTCATCATCCTTGGGATCCGAGGGAAATAAAATAGGTATCACCATACATCCATATGAGGTCTTGACTCAATTCTTTAGTTTTGTAATTGTTGATTTTCTGTTTGATTCTTGTTATGTCTCTAGAAAATTATGTCGTGTACGTTCGTTGAACTTCTGGAAACTCACAAGTTAAAGAGTTTATACATTCGGGATTAGGGTAACACCCACAAAGATGCCAAATATACGCGGTTCCGACCTACTCCACAGAGAGAATCGAATAGTACTTTTTCGCTTCGCGGTGAAACTCTTTGCACTCTCTCTGAATTCTCTACCCCTACCATTCTAGTAATTACAAGCATTTTTATAGAGAGGAGTATGGAAGAAACTCGAATGATTTGACTGAGGGTGCCGTGCGAAGATCACTTCTATGCTTGTGAGTGACTGATTAAATCAAGATAGAAGAGAGACTCGCTTTGTTGGTCATCGACTTATCGTGTCGTTACTGTATCAAATATATAATTAAATAAATGAAACAATTACTGCTACTCTTTCGAATAGCGGCAGATGTTCCGAGTATAGTCCTCGGGAATTATAAAGGTTATTTCAATTAATATCTAAACTAAAAGCTAAATAAAATTAAAACGATTAAAGGTAGAGAGAGATTATGAGAGAAAATAAAATTAAAACGATAAAACCAGTTTCTGTTCTCAAATTGAATCCGAACTGTTCACTTCCCTGGGAAAAGGAGTTAACAGAAGACTCTCTCTCTCTCTCTCTCTGTGACTCTGGTTCTCTCTGTATCTCTATCTTCTACCAATTTTGATGACAAGCATTTAAGAAAGGAGTAATAAAAAAACTTCAAGGCCATTAAATGCCCAGATATACCGGAGACAACCGTAAGTTTTGGTGTCCAAAATGGCCAGAAAGTCTGAGGATCCCGACGGGCAGTTCCCGACCAAAATCCCGACCGTCCGCAAGGCCCACTCCGGCCACCGGACAGCCGATCCGAGCCGTCCAAAAATTAAAAAAAAAAAAACCGAGTGGGCCTTCGCGAGAATTAACGGCATCCGATGTGTGTAGGTGGCTGATCCAAACACTCCATTTTTTGTGTGTATAACTCCATCCGACGTGTATAATACACACAAAAAATGTAGTGTTTGAATCAGCCACCTACACACATCGGATGCCATTAATTCTCGCGCAAACCCACTCGGTTTTTTTTTATAGAATTTTTGGACGGTTCGGATCAGCCGTCCGGTGGCCGGAGTGGGCCCCGCAGGCGGGCGGGATTTTGGTCGGGAACTCCCCGTCGGTAACTGTAGCTTCACTCCAAATGGCTTCGCATGATCAGCAGCCCCTTCACGCCTTCCACGCAAAGAGGGCAATCCGGACCGCTTGTCCTGATGATGTCTCAAGAAAATAAGAGGTTTCATTGAACTTTTGGTATTTCACAATTTTCCAAAAAGGGGGTGTCTTTTGTTGTTAAAGATCATTGGTAACAAACAATATTACTGCGAAGCAGTTATACTAATCCTTCTCTCTCCCTCTCTCTCTCTAGATATTAAATGCATCAAGGGTTTAAGGTTCTGGCGCGATAGTTCTTCTGAGATCAATGATCAGATTTTCAAGGGTGAACGGGACGGGAATTCAGAACGATTAACCAATGAGATAATAGCAGGTAAGGTGTACCGGATATCACTGATGTTGTTTTGTCTTCAAAACTGTTTTCCGAACCCTTATTTGGCTTTCAATTATTCGCACAGCGTACGATCTCTTGAACTCAAATGACAAGAAGTTAAACACCAGTGTATGGTACAAGTCTGTCATGAAAGAGGGCGATCAAGGGAAGAACTCTATGATGAGGGTCGCTCGCTCAGTGAATTTGGTAATCATTCCTAACCTTTACACTCCTTCTAAGAGTGGTTGCACTGTAGTGATATAGAGCTGTAACTCAACACGTTCCTGTATTTCTATCTTCTTCTTGTTGCGCATTCCATTCGTATTACGTTTTCAGCTATACTGCCTATATGCCTGCGGATTTGTCGCTTTTTGTATTGTGGGGCAGGGTTGGTTGTGCTAAGGGACGGTGGAAGATGATTATTTGTTTTTTTTGGCTGAATTCCTTCTACTAGAACTACTATTTCATCATCATCATCATCATCTTCTTCTTCTTCTTTTTGTGAGCTTGGGTTAATACATATATATATATATATATATATATAAAATGCAGAATAAGATATTACCAAAGTTGTAGATAGAAAAACATGGTTGAATAGAGATTTGAGAATATGGAATTTAGAGATACCATTTGTAAAATACCACGCCACCATGACTCTATCATTTTGGTGGAGCAGTCTGATGATTTTTGCTTTATTTTTTATTTGCATGTTGGAGGTAACATGAATCAGTGTTCACTCTCTCTCTCTAAAAAAATAACCTCCTCCTCCTCTCTAAACTTTCAGCCAGTTAGGGTTTCTTCCGGGGGGTGGGGGCTGCCCCACCTCCCCCCTTCCCCTCCTCTTCTCATCCCCCATCCAGAAGGAGTTCCCCGTCGGTCCTTACCGTTTCTCTCCCCGTGTCCGTTTCTTGCAGCCGTTTTTGGATCCGGTGGTCAGGCCTCTGTGACGGTTCTCCGCCCTCGGTACTCGGCTTTTTGGTTCAGATCGATGCTGGTGGTGCATGGTGGTCCGGCGAGCGGCGGTCGACGGCGTGGCTAATAAGGTGTGGCCGAGTTAGGGGTTTTTTTTTTCCTTTGGTTTTTTCTTCTACCGGCCGGCTGTGGCTTGGTTTTCCCTCGGCCTGTTTCCCCGGTACGGTGTCTGTACTGGGCTGGTTTTCCTAGATTCGGTGGGTGGTGATGGTGGGTTAATAATATTAGGATAGGGTTCTTCGTTGTGGCTCTGTTATCCTATCTCGCTGTGGCCGTGCTTGCAGGCGATATGTCAGCTTGCGGCCAGTGCTTGCCATGACAGCGGAACCTCGCACCAGACTTGTGTCCATTTGCTTTTGTTTGGGAGATTGCTTCTATTGGTGTTTGCTCGCTAATGTTTCGTGGTCTTCCGGCTTGAGGGCGCAGGCGATTGACGCTTGTGGATAGCATATCCACCAATGATTTCATCTGTGCTCCATCCAGTTTGAGTTGTGAATCCTATGGGATCTTCTACTATCAAGGTTTGATTGGATTCTATGACCACGATTCTCGATGGTTTGCTTTTGCAGTGGTGCGGCTGGTGCCCGTGTTTGGGCTTTGTTAGTTTTGGTTCTCTCCTGTATCTTTTGTTGAAATCATTGTTCGGCCTTTGGGCTTTGATATGAATGGATTGACATTTCAAAAAAAAAAAAAATCAGTGCTTTTCCTGATGTATTTCTGCAACTTTCTCCGCTTGCTATATGTATGGAGTGTATGGCTTCTCTAAATTGTTTCTCATACATCTCTTCTTTTTTGGCCTTCTTATATTTGATAGAAGGGAATGAAAGGAAATGAAAGGAAAGAAATGGTAAGCGAATCGAATTGAAATTGCATTTTAAGAGTAAAGGTCTGGAGTGCCAATTGCTTACATCCTCCGATTTTCTCATTTCTTGTTTCTGTGTAATCCCTTCCAAGTCCCTCAATCATAGATTGATTTCATTTTGTGCATCTGGAAGGATCTACTCAGAAACTGTAACTATGCTGTTTCCTTCTTGAGTTGCATTCCGTCGAAAGTGGTTGGCGCTTTGATTCTTGTTTTGATTTTACTGGATTATTCATTGGAATTTCTTGTGTAGTTAATTTTCTCATCTAGTCAGTTGTAATCCTCCTAATAGTCTCATCTAGTCGGGTGTATATTCCAAATATTTGCGAATATTCCTACCAATTTGGCTAACAAAAAAACTCATGACAGATGTTGACAATTCCACTTTATTGAGCTATAACATCCTTTTGAGTTTATTGAACTGTAAACTTTCGAAATTTGTATGTCACCTTTTGCATTATTGTGCTTGTTATTGTATAAGGTTTGTTTGCAGATACTGAACTGTATCAAGTGGAAAAAACTATGGGAATTGTGTTTAATAACTATGGGCTCCGACTTTCACAATTCTTACATATACAGGTCTCCAATGCCTATCTTGAGCATCTTCGTGGGACTGATTTCAAGATTCTCTTTGAGTTTGTCAAAGAAATGCCCAAACATCCAGATTCATCATCAGCGGCGATGGACGATCTCATTGCTATCTTTTCCACCATCTTCTTTGTATGGATTGTTCTACATCTAATTCCAGTGAGTACAAAAACCAGCCATACTAGGAAATTTTTTTTCAGTAAAAGTACTCATGGCGTGCATGTCTTTCTATAGTGGTTGCTTAATCCATAGTAATAGTGATCCAAATCTTCTAGTGGAAGACTAAAGCACCCTTATATTAGTAGATTAAATTGGGTAGGTGAGATTATGCTAATTTATGTAATGGAAGTAGAAATCAAAGCATCCCATGGCAATTTCTTCACACTGGCGGAGTGGCGATATGTGGGACTATTGAGTCAAATAATTAAATTGATCCATCACTATCATGCATGTGACTCCTTTATCTAAAACAATTATCAATCATCGTTGATGTAACGACCCAACCTTGCTAACCCTTTGCCTAATCACGTGAAGGTTAATCCAAGCAGCTACTGTATAGCGTGAGGTTAATCTTTTCAGCTACATGGTTAGGCGAAGGGGTTTGCAGGTTAGTTGGGTTGGGTCATTACAGTTGAACTATTTCCCACCATCTAGTTGTGTTAGACATTGAATTAAATAATAACATTAACTGCTATCCTTTTAAGTGGTCTCTGACTATTTTCTCTGCTTTTTCTTATATTGTACGTTGTTAACTGCCTTTTGACATAGGTTATATTGAAAAATCCGGTTTACGAGAAGCAAGAGAACATACGAATTATGATGAAAATGCATGGGCTTGGTGATGGACCGTATTGGTTGATCTCTTACATTTATTTCCTTCCCATATCTTCAGCTTACATGTTGTGTTTTGCTGCATACTGCTCGTTTCTAGGTAATGTAAAACAAAACTTCCTTATTTCTTATTTTCATTTAGCAGAAGACTCATTATGCCTGTTGCTCCCTTTGCAGGATTAGGGTCATTCAAGACCCATGACTACAGTTTGCAATTTGTCTTTTTTTATGTCTATATCAACTTGCAAATTGCATTTTCCTTTCTAGTCGCTCGAATGCTCTCAAAAGTTAAAACTACTTCAGGTTTGTGTCTCAACTAATTGATGTGTTTAGAGTGATGAGTAGAATTTCTATTTTGACTGAAAAAGCAGTTAACTAATGTACATGGTTTGATGATTTCAGTTGTAGCATATCTTATTGTCTTTGGAACTGGGCTGGTAGGAGTCCGTTATTTTCAGGACAAAGTTGATGATCCATCATTCCCAAGTAAGTTACAGAAATTCTTTAGTATGTGTTGTTTGGTTGTTTTTTCCATGCTTCGTATTGGTTTACAATTTTGTTTTCCCCTTGAAGATGGAGGAACTTTTGATGGAAAATTTGGGTTGTTCAGTTGTAGTTAGTTTTTTTCTGGGTACCTATTTCCAAAATTTAACAGTTGGATCATGCAGCCAAAACTTGTTCTGTAGTGCTTTTCTTTTTTGTTTGGAAAGCATTAATAACAGTGGCAAGCTCGAAAGGATGCCCACTATTTTGCTGATCAAAAAAAGAGGATGCCATTGTTTTGGGTTATACCCCCTTCCATATGGAGCAGTACTTGCATCATTTAACTTGGATTCAGGAAATACTTAATCCTAAGGTTGAATTTCTGGTTTTGTTGGAGCTGAGTTACTCATCCTGATTTCTTTATCAGTCATCGGTACATCACATCTATGTTACATAGACTTGGGTACGGCTGACTGATGGCTCTAAATTGCTTATCATTTATCAAAAGATACAGGACGATTGAATTTTCGTTCTTTTATGTACAATTTTTTAATTGGTAAAATGGAGTTTACAACTACTCATAGAGCATTTTTCCTGCATAATATTGTTGTTTTATGCGTAGTTGGTTATAGAATAGCTTTGACTTGCGAGTAGAAATGCTAGCCAAGGGATCCATCTACACATATCCAACACATATCTTTTACCGTTGACTGTATTCCAAACTAGCTAGTATGGTCCGTGCAATATAGAATCAATTACATTGTTGTATTCTTTGGTACGGATACTTTGGTGCCTGCAAGTTTTTTCTTCTTCTTTGGCTAACACCTCAACTGATTTTCATGTTTGGCTACTCTTTGTTTCCAGGCTTATACCTGTTGTGGACCCTAATCATCATATTAATGATATTTCATTGTTGTAGGAAACTTGGTTACAGTATTGGAGCTGTATCCTGGCTTAGCTCTCTATCGTGTGTTTCATGAGTTTTCAGTAAAAGCCCGTGAGGCAAGGCTTTCACACACTGGTGGGATGACATGGGAAGATCTGAATGATAGAAGCAATGGCTTGAAAGAAGTGTTGATAATCATGGTTGTAGAATGGTTTGTGTTTCATTTTGTCTCCTACTGTCTTGACAACAAGAGTTCTATATTTTGCTTCCGAAGGAAGCCTAATCCTTTTTCCCAGACGACTTTTTCGGGCGATTTCGGTTCTGCGGAGAATGATGACATCGCCCAAGAGGTAAGTCTACTTATCATCCTTATTGTTATTGATTTCAGAAAATTAAAGACAGCATCCTAGACACCCCCAAAAAGTCCTTTAGCATATATATATCCTTGTGTGCGTGTGTGTTTACAAATGTATATGTAAATATTATCACTTACTTGCTTTCCAAAAAAAAAAAAAATCACTTACTAATTGGACATTTGATTTTACTGATTGTGTTTCAGAGTTGCGATTATACATGGTGATTGTATGTGTACATGTACATACAAACCACTTTATTAGTAGTTACGATGGAAGCCAATCACAGTTTGACATTAATTTTGTTCAATATTAAGCCTTTGTCAGAACTTGAAGTTTCAAATTCAAGTTGTGTCTTTTAGTAAAATTTATGATCCAGACATCAATGGTGGGCGTGTTGGACTTCTCTTTACTCTCTTATGACAGAAAGGAATGAATCTGCCTTGTCTGCAGTCCAAAGTGATCGCAACCATCGGATGATATTTTTAATGGTCCAGATTTGTTTTTAATCTTTTACTGGTAATAAAAGACTTTTACCGGTTAAAAATTCAGCAAATCTGAACCATTGATTATCAAGATGAACGGTTCAAATTGAACCGCACAACCTTCTCTGCAGTTGCAGATCCAGAATATAGAAGCCCTTTTGCAGAGAAGCCGGATCCGGAATACAGAAGCCCTTTTTTGACACAGATGGCTGTCTCATTTAGTATCTCTCTCTCTCTCCTCTTCCGGTTTTTGGATAGAGATAGGTGAGATGACATGTTTCATGCAGTATTGAAAGAAAATAGACAGAACTAAATCACTCTGCATCACATTAAATCACAAGCTGAATCACATGAGCCAGTTCATTTTCCGATTCTGCATAAAATTGGAAACTGAGTATTTACCCCCCCAAAAAATTGGAAACTGATTTGACTGAAATCTTATCGAACCCTGTTCTTTCTCAATGGGTAAGATTAGGGAACCCTTTTCTGTTCTCTGCCTTCTACTGTTGTGTTTATTGGATTTTCTCACTGTTGTGCATTAACAGAATATATCTCACCCTGTGTTTTCTTGTTCACTGTTGTTTTTTGCAGAGGAAAAAGGTTGAAGAGTTGCGTGTCCGGCCAGACAGAACTTACTCCATCATTTGTGACAATCTGAGGAAAGTGTATCCCGGAATGGATGGAAATCCTCAAAAAGTGGCAGTTCATGGGTTGTCTCTTGCATTGGCTAGTGGAGAATGTTTTGGTATGCTCGGACCAAATGGTGCAGGGAAAAGCACTTTTATCAAGATGGTCAGTATAATTGTTCCACCCTTGAATTCATGTTTACACAGGTTTTTCATCCCTAACTTGTATCTGTAATTCTTCATATCAACTTACGTTTCTTATCAAGGTAGTTCATAGTTCCAGTTAATCTCATTATTATTTTTTTCCGCAAGAAACGAAACTGGCATCAAAGATCTCAAATCTCGTCAAATTTGGAAAATTAGTGCAAGAGAGAAGTCTATTTCTCATCAATTCTGGTCCCTTTCCCCTAAACGTCATACACCAAATTGGTGGTTATGTCGTTCAACCATCATTTGGGATTTCATTCTTACCAAACTAAGCTTTATACGAAATTACTATCATCATCATTATTATTATTGGTATTGTTATTATTATTGTAATTATTATTATTATTTTTTCATTCTACCCTGCCAAGAGCTGATATGTTCAGTAAAACACTTAAACTGATATCCTTCTTTACCAACATCCCATACCTACTAGTTTATGTTATGACAATCACGAAGTACAGAAAAAAACAAACCAACAAGCAATCAACCAGGAAACAAAGATTTCCGTGGTTTTGTGTAAGTGTAAGCTTATACATACTCGATGGGTGAAGAGCGATACATGATTCACTATGAACGATGATAAATTACAAAGAGTCGTCTATATATGTCACTGTCAAAGAATCACCCAACATTAGGGACAAAACTCTAGTGGGAACCAAAGGGGAACAAAACAGTAGTTGAACCTAAAAAAACTCAAAGCCCTAATATCAAACCCAATGAACTCCAAACTACTCAATGATACCAAAAGAAAACTCTCCCTACGGACCTCAAAGGAGCCTCACCATGATAGACCCAAAAGGTACAAAACCTAGTGTTATCCAAAGTCCCTATTTATAAGAAAATCCAAAAAAATAAGCACAACCGACTTAAAACACGTAGTCTCCTGGCCCACTGAACGTTCGGACGGACTTGAGCCCCATCCAAGCTGGAAAAAAAGAAGCTTTCCGCATAACAAAACTTGTTGGCCCATCTGGACGCTAAAGTGCAAAATTCGAGTCAGTTCTGACACTTTAGGCAATCGTGCTCATAGCATTTTTCTTAATGTTAGAAGTTTTGGGAATATAGTTTATGGCGGCTGTTGTTTTCTAAGAAGTTCATCCATCCTTGTTCACAGATGATTGGGCTGACGCAGCCTAGTGCTGGGACAGCATTCGTTGAGGGTCTGAACATACAGACTGAGATGGAAAGAGTGTATACCAGCATGGGTGTCTGTCTGCAGCATGAGTATGTTTGGATTGTCTACTTGTAGTTGTTTTTACCTTATACTTCTTTGTTCCACAAATTAGAAAGCATTTTCACTTTCCCGAACAATCGTGCAGCTTACTTTGGGAAACACTCACCGCAAGGGAGCACCTGCTTTTTTATGGTAGGCTCAAGAATCTCAAAGGTCCCGCCTTACACCGAGTAAGTCATGTTAAAATTCATTCTATATGAGAGCATTTGTGACGCCCCATGCAGACCAGCGGCCCAATACCTTGATTATAAATCCATAAGCCACATCACATGGCCCAAAATGTTTAAGCACAAGGTTCTAGTAGTAGCCCACATGATTTGTTATATATCCAAGATCATTCATGGAGACTTCTGATGTGAAACGAGGTGTTACAGCATTTAAAGATCCATAAGAAAAGCCATTTGGAACTAAAACAAATGTTTAGTTTGCTCAAGTGAAGTTGGAAGGGAACGATCACCTTTGGAATGCTCATCCCAACATTTGATTTGCGGGAAAATGACAAAATGTAAACTATAAGTAGAATCAATTTTTGTAACTTAGGTGTAATACAAACAATTTTATTCCTTCCCACAAACATTCCACCCAACCCAACCAAACAATCCATTCCTTTATGGTTAATCATTGCAACGGGAAAAAATTGAAAGTTTGGTGGTCTTTATAATTGTGTTACTGCGCAGGCAGTGGAAGAATCTCTTAGCAGTGTCAATCTACTTAATGGAGGAGTTGCTGACAAACAAGCTGGTAAATACAGTGGAGGCATGAAAAGGAGGCTTAGTGTTGCCATTTCGCTGATTGGAGATCCCAAAGTATGTAGTAAATTGTAATGTTCACCTTGGTAGATGTATCATTTTCTGCCGTTCAAAAAAAGTTGTATGATTTTCTGGATATCTTTTTCCAGCATGCTAACATAATACATGCTAATTTGTCATATAATAAGGTTGTCTACATGGATGAGCCGAGTACTGGGCTGGATATAGATTCAAGAAATGAATTATGGAAAGTTGTGATGCGTGCAAAGAGGAACAGAGTGATTATACTAACCAGTACATTCTCTCTCTCTCTCTCTCTCTCTCTCTCTCTCTCATATATTATTGTTCAATATTACTAATCATGCTCAATGATTTCAGCACATTCCACGGAGGAGGCTGAACATCTCTGTGATCGTTTAGGAATATTTGTTGACGGCAGTCTGCAGTGCATTGGAACTGCAAAACAGGTAATGTTTTTTGGTAATTTATTTTGTCTAATTCTTCGAGATGGAGGATAAGTTCTGCTATTGATGGCGAGCATTTTCATGTTCTTGTTAATAGATCGAGAGGTTGATGTTTATCTCTATATACCAACTATTACCAAGCGAACTGTCTATTCGGAGTAGAGAAACATTGAAATTATCTAATGCACTACAAAGTCCCAGAGGGGGGATGAATGGGACGACCGATTTAAAATTAACTCAACCACCAACTTAAACAACTATCCAATCTTCATGCCAAGCTATTCAATTCAACAATATAAGTAAAAGGCGATAAAACTAAAGAACGCAAACACGAGATATACGTGAAAACTACTTAGGGTCAACGCACCCTAAGCATAAAACCACGGCCTAATCTACTCAAATTTCCATAAATAAAAAAGGTTAGGCAAAAAGACTACAAGTTAGGAATTATCAACTTTTACCCCAAATCACACCTAACTCCACTTCTTGCTTAGCACCCCGTGCCCCTTCTTGATTCCATGGACTCCTCGAGCAACACCATCTCGATCTCCGCTCTAGAACGGCTCCGGTATCATCCGGCCATGTAGATTCATAGGCATGAAAGTATGGATTTTGTAAAGTGAAGATTTTTATGCAAAAGAATTAACCTAGAGATAATACATGGATCAAGAAAGTATTTTTCTAGATTGAACAAAGATGATTGAATGCTAGATTCAAATCATCCAAATGCAAATGAAAGCACAAGAGCAAAAGAGATAATGCTTTCTCTCTCGAAAGTAGGCTATATGACACTTGTGCCCTAGAAAAATGAAAAACGAGCTTATATGTGACCAAGCAAGGGAAAAACCTGGAGGGCCCTATTAAGGCGCTCTTAGCATGCGCACAAGGGCCTTAGTCTGCTAAGGCACTACTAAGGTGCTCTTAACACGCGTGCAAGGGCCTTAGTCTGGTAAGGCGCTGCTAAGGTGCTACTAAGGCGCAAGCACTTGAAAGGCCTTAGGCAAAATTTCCCTTCAAATTAAACAAGGCCAATAATATAAGGTTAGTGCATACATGATATTTCATAAAAGATTAAGACATTGAAAACCTTTAATGATGCATGGGAAAATATTAAGCTAAATGCACATGAGATGCATATATCTTTCCAAGCAAAATGCATGACACGGCCTTTGAGATCAACTCTTGAACCAACGGGCGGAGTATCTAATCTAGACCAAATAAAATCACCTCCCAAACCCAAAATGGAAAAAGAATAAATACAGAGTTCCAACGGTTTGTCACATCCGGAAATCGCCAATTACATTAACAAACATAAAATGGAGAAAATTATGATTTGCAAATAAATTTACCAGAACGATGAAGTTCCCAGCTACAAAGATAGAAAACCCTGTGGAGGATAAAAACAAACTCCAATGGACTCGGTCAATTATAGACCCTTTATGATATAATTTCCCCTTTTGTGTTTACATATGCCAAGCATGCATTGATAGGTAATATTCAGAATTATGTTTTTCACCATTGTAATATTCAATGCTATTCGTTGTTGAATTCCAGTTAAAGGCCCGATATGGGGGATTTTATGTCTTCACAATTATGACATCACCCGACCATGAGCAAGAAGTGGAGAGGTCGGTTCGTCATCTCTCACCGAGCGCCAACAAGACATACCACCTATCAGGAACTCAAAAGTTTGAGCTTCCAAAAAACGAGGTCAAAATTGCAGATATGTTAGAAATTGTTGAGGTTGCGAAGAGCAAATTCCCTGTTCAGGCATGGGGTATTGCTGATACCACCTTAGAGGATGTCTTCATCAAGGTGGCACGTGGGGCAGAGGCATTCAACGTCATTTGATTGCTAAATATCATGTTTGAGGATTCTGCATTACTACGATACTAAAAAACTGATCTACTTCATAATTTAATTTTTATAGATTGGTGAAAAATAGACACTATACAAATTGTAATTTGGTTGCAGAACTGTTTACTGAACAATATGAAGAACAATTGAACAAAGCATTGAAGCTTCGACATTATAGTACTAACAATATGCCGACTAGCCTTCATTCACGGGTGCTAATGGTTACATAGTCAAATCCATATCTATGTATCTATACTACATGGTAAGCACGTGTATGAAACATTACGCTCTTTTCTCACTACCCACCTCCTTCTCCTTACCCAACCACTACTTCATTTTCCCTCGGTCTATTACCCACCAACATGGTTCATCAGGTCTTGGCAGCATGGGGAATTACCATTCAAGTGCTCAAGGCCTAAAAATGTTTCTTCTCCTTTTCTGCTGCTGTGTTGTTTTCTTGTTTCAAATGATGTTCTGGTTTACCGTTAGCTGTTGTTGTTTGCACTTGATTTTGGAGAGTTGCTCTCTCTTGTAGAAAGTATGAGGGTACTTACCTGATTTATTTATTGTTTTCTTCTTGTACGACGCTCAAGGCCATGCCCTTTGTCCATATTTTTGGATTGTTAGCCTTAATGGATTACCTTACCCAAAAAAGAAAACAGAAAATAGTCAGTTCAACGCCTAAAAACTCTTGTTTTTGACACACGTATGCCGAGTAAGGTGCGGATGCATTTGCAAGTGTTGGTTGGTTGAATGCAGGCGTGCCAAGACTTGTAGCGCCTAACTTGGATGGTGATTGCCGCAAAATCTTGACTTTTAACTCGTATTTTGATTGTGTGTGATCTAAAGGGTAAAGATCATAAGGAGGTTCATAATTTGCCACACGATTGTGGACTTATAATTTACTAGTTGTATAGGAAAGATAACGTAAAACGTAAACTTTATTATGTCGGAATAATAAAGTTGAGTACAATGGAAAAGTAAAATTCAAAATACTTGAAGAAGTAAGTTGAATGGGATTGAGTACGAGATACTCGGATATGTCTACTTTGCTGCAAGTAGAAAAATGTTTTGAAGCGCTAGGCTTAATTGGTGTTGGATCATTTTCTTCATCTTTGATTCTGCTATTAATTTATAGGCTCCAAGGTTGTGCAGAAAAGAGAAAAGAAGTAGCCTGAATTGTGGAAGAGTGGCCGAATAGATTGAGATCATGGGAAGTGGGTTTCTTGTATGTTGACAAGTGTCCCATGTCTTGGCAATTAACTTCCCTTCTTAGCTCTTTGGATGCCAATTGTCCATACTTGCTTGTAACTTCCAAGTAAAAACCCAACTGCTCTTGTATCATGGGCCATTCCTCTTTCGGAACAAACACATGCCAGTTGCCACCATTCTTTTCTAAAGATCCGAATAATAACTTCTATGGAAGATTAATTTGCGTATCTCGTTTTACTTGGGCTTTAAATAATCGGGCTCGCTCCAAATTACAAAATTAATGTGGTCCATTAATTTTTAGCCCGAGAAACTCATAAATATCGGCCCAATTTAATTAATATCTAATTAAATGACCCTCCAGCACTAATCCGAGATTTGGTGCCAAAACGGGTATAAACAACACGACATAGCTTGTCCTTTCCAAACATCGAAATCATGGAAACTCCGCTATTTTCTTCGTGTGTATCAGTTTCTCTGTTCACCGTAAGGTGATCATGGGAACTGGGTGTAGTGGGGCGAAATATCCGAAGGGTCAAACGGTTCACAGGGGTTGAGCCACGTCAGACTTGACACTCGGTTCTTTTAGCCCAAATCTGAGTAAGGGCGCGGAAAGGTATCCTATGTGGGATCCCCGAAGGATAGGATGTCTAGCCGAACTTTGATGCTCTTGCCGAAGGATGTTAAATTTGTCTCATTCGGCTGTGACCCCTGTCGTTCGGAGTATATAATCTTCCCGTGATACGTCGTTCATTCGGTGGGATTGACTTTGTTTGGAAACCGCCATTCCAGAACCTTCTA
>BPLS01000689.1:0-39329 GCA_019656275.1 Rhododendron kiyosumense | reverse complement strand
GAAGTTTTCAGAGATATGTGAGTTACCTTCTTTGATGAATGAGGGGTCATCACTGATTGATGTGACCCTCCTGACACTGACTTAGGCGGCCTTTATTAAATACTTATGACTTGTAACGTCATCCAAACGTGGCTAAACACGTGGGTGGCAGAGCCCGCCTGCTGAAGTTTTCAGAGATATGTGAGTTACCTTCTTTGATGAATGAGGGGTCATCACTGATTGATGTGACCCTCCTGACACTGACTTAGGCGGCCTTTATTAAATACGTATGACTTGTAACGTCATCCAAACGTGGCTAAACACGTGGGTGGCAGAGCCCGCCTGCTGAGCATCCAGATATCTTTGCCTATAAATAGAGGAGAACCCCCACGTGAGAAGGGGTTCAAGTTTTTCCTAATATACACTTTCCTTCCCTAAGCAAATTTCTTACAAAAACTCTTCCTCTTCTTTCACTATCTGACTAGCTCGTCGGAGCTTCTTCCCGGAGGAACACCCTCCTCCGGTCTTGCAGGTACACGAAGGTCCACCATGGTTCAATCGAATCAAAAAAGAAGTTCAAGAGGATCCGAGAAATCAGCCCCCCACACTGGGGTTTGGTGATGTCCCTTTGAGGGACAGCACTGTGCTGTCCTGGGTGATCGGGCTTTGCTTTGCTCTCGTCCTGATGATTAGAAACGTTCACTTCGTAGAGCTCGTCTAGTCTATGCGAAAAATTAACTCGATCAAATATCATTAAGTTCCTGATCAACGTGGAAATCCACTGGAACTCATACCCCTTGGCCATGTGATTGAGATGCGCGGGCTGTTTGAGCTGAATTAACTCAATCAAATAGCAAATGATTGTGTGCGGGCGTGCCAGAAAAGAACTAATTTCAAAAAGGAAATTATTATTTTCAAATTGATTTGAAACAACTAATTTAGATCAGGCAACTGTATTATTCGTTCGATTATCTCAATTAAGAGGATTTTTCCTTAAGGTATCAACCAAATAAAAGATTGACGCGCTTCGAATCAGAAAAGATGATTGAACACAAACAAACCTGAATTTAATCAAAGGTAAATTTGTATGCAAACACTCTTAAGACTCTATCAAGAATAATGCAGAAATATAAGCACACTGAATTCAATCGAAAGTGGACTTACAAATGACTATTCTTTGGTAAGAAAAAACTTAAAAGAAAATAAGAGAACTTGAATTTAATCGAAAGTAATCTTACATGCAAATAAACCTTCAACTTACAAAAAAGATCCTATTCTAAACTAATCTAAACACTAATCTATGATAAATTTCTGAGCAATCATTTTGTATGAATTGTCAGATGATATGAATTTTTGTCAGGGGCTTCTCTCTTTGCTTTACTCTTCTATTTATAGACGCTGGGTCTGCCTTCGATCCTCTATCTCCACGTCTTCGGTTGATACCCACGTTTACCATATAAATTGGTTGAGGGGGGCCTTCGAACGGATACTTTGATATTTCCAAAATTCTTCTCTCTCTTCATGCTTCGATAATGGTGTTTGTGGCCATTTTCTGGATCGTGGCACTCCTGTTTTTATGCAACGTGAATTAATGTCACACGTTTGGCTTCCCAAATGAGTCCCTGCAATCGCGTCCAACTTCCGTTATAAATTGAGACAGCAATAACACCGTTCCATGATCCTAAGGATTAATCAACGGTTGAATTCAATCACTTTTTAAATTGTCTCTAAATGCTATCCAAACGTCGTCGGTTCTAATCAAAACGATACCGTTTAGTATTAAAATAGTATCACCATTAAACCCCATAATCCTCTGTATTTCGGGTTTAATTGGGACATGTTCCGTATGGTCAATGCATCACTCGGTGCCACGTGTAATTTTTTCATTGGGTGGCACACTTTAGGATGTAAACACACCCCCCGCATTAACATTTTATTTAAGCTAAATAAATGTTAACGGCACACGTACTCTGCCCATGTCCCTTCAAATACGGATGCATGAAGCTTCTCAAAAAACCCCTTCGAAATTGAGTTTCCTCTGCTAAGAAGCCTTTCGTCTATGGACTCTCTTCCAGAAATCAATCTTGTCCTAGAAAACCTTGATCATTAATCCCACTCATCTCAAATGTCTCCTCCAAATTCTCCTCGAATGTTGGCAGGAAAAATCCTTTCTGATCGAACATTCTGTACTCCTAACCCGTCTCTCACGGGTTGGGATTCCTCTCTGACCCATTCGAATTCATTCGATGGGTCCAATTGGGGTGCATGGGAGGAAAAACCTGCCAACACCAATACTGGCATCATCCTGGTCAAGTTTGATCAGTCTGACCCAACTCTCAATAAATTCCACCACTTTTGAACTCTGTTCGCGAGTCAATTCCTGACCCTGAGTGGCAATGACACCGTTCATATGGGAATGCTGGAGTCAATTTATTCTTCTCTCAAATTTTCTCCTTTCCTGAAATAAGAGGAAAACTATCTTGGGCTTGCCCCTTATTGTGACTTCAAACGTCTGGCCCAAACACAGAAATCTCTGACTCACAGAGGTGCAAACCCCACACTATCCAGCTGATTTCGAAGAGACAAACAAACTAGCTCCCCTCCCCGAGGAGCCTGACTGGTTTGGTGAGGTGACCAACCTCACCGTTAACACCCCTCATTTCCAATGGCAATATGGTTACTCCATCTTCCCTACCGACAAGAGCAAAGCCTTACAACTTCTTGCAACCTTCTCTTTCCTGGATATTTATATCCTGGAAGAACAAGTTCCATTAACCAACTTCAAATGGGCTTGTGAGACCCTTGTGCTATGCACCATTCCCTCCACGGTCTCTTATCAAATCCACTGCTTTCTGGATTTTCTACCAGTGATCAAATCCTGGCTCAAAGCCAATGCAGTAGCGTATTGTTTCGACCAAAACCTTCAAGACTACGCTCTTGCTAAGGAAAGGATTGAGAAGCTAAATGATCAAATCCAAAGCTTCAAAGCTGAGTCCTTCGAAGTAGTGCCTGGCCATGCTGATAAGAAGCTTCGAAGGTGCTTTAAAAGGATACAGATGAAGCGTCCAAAAAAGGAGGCCCGACTTCGAAAGAAAGCCAAAGCTTTGGTGCTCAGCTTTAGGCCTCTTTTGGAGGAAAAATTGGAATCAGATGCTAAGGAAGACATGAGGAAAATGGAGCTGAAATTCCTCCAATTTGCCTGGAACAAGTTTCAAAGCTTTGATTTCCGTTTGACCCAAAAAAAAAAAAAGTTTCACAGCCTTGTTACTTGGTCTTGTCCTCACTACTTTGAAAACAAGAAAGCCACCTCTCAGCATCCAGGCCCTTCGAAGGCCTAATTTGCCCTTGTTTCTCCCTGCCAGTAGGAATTAGCATTTTCCTTTTGTTTTGTTTTTTTTTTATTTTCCTCATGTAAATATGCAAATTTCATTTGGTAACCTGGCAGATTTCAATGAAATTTCTCCTTTCAACAATGCATACTTGACTTGGAATTATTGGTAGAATAATAACAACTCTAATAATACAAATCCCTCCCTAAAGTTAACGAAAAATTTCAGGGGACCCCGAAATTTGGGCTTACTAAGGGCCTGGCCCACCTGTGGAGGTATAAAAGTAGAAACGATTCAAAATCACCCCTTACGCTCTACGCATTCAAATCTTCCCAAGCACTGAATCTTCTCTCTCTCCTCCTGAAAACGCTGAACTTTGACTCAAATCCATGGCTTCCTCTAGCAAACCAATCACGGAACACCCTGCTCCTTTTCTAGCACTGAGGCGGTTCGTGTCAGGAAAAACCCAGGGATCGACTGGAGATTCCTGTCTAGATACCAGAGTTTTCATCCCAAACCCTAAAGAAAAAGGTACTTTTATTTTGGGTCCACAATTTGTAAGGGAAATACCTACCTCCCTCTCTCTTACTACCCTCGATTGGGAAATGCTGACATTCAAGCCTGTTCAGCCTTCGATTGGCAAAATTTCCCAAGGAAATCTTTCCCCTGTTGGCCTACTTTGGACAAGGACTGAAAAATATGGACCACTTGAATGTTGGCTGAGAAATCGAGTGACCTAGAAAAGGTGGGCTTGAAGAACATTATTACTCTCCTTCGAAGGGGAGTCCCCCAAAATCCTCCCTTAATCCAGGCTGCGCTGGCCTTTTGGGACCCTTCGTTCAATTTCTTTAGATTTAATTGTGGCATGATGGCGCCCACAGTTTTGGACAATACCCAGATGCTGGGACTCATTCCATATGGCCCTCAGTTTGATCCCACCAAAGAATATACTCCCCCAGAGGGTTTTACCCGTCTGAATGCTACAAACGGAGCCTTTTCCCATTTTTTACACCAGGGAAAGGAAATTATCAGGAGAGGTGTCTGATACAGAGTTCTTCGCCTACATACTCTACACCCTCTGCAAACACATTCTTTGCCATTCTGGGAAACGGGTAATGAGCGAGTTTATACCGTTAGCATTAGCACTGTCTAGAGGTGAAAAGTTTGACTTTGCTTCTTACTTTCTTGGTCACGTATACAAAGTTGGTTCTGATTTTCACCAAAAGGGTTTGAACTACTCCCAAGGAGGACCCCAATGGTTTGTTCAACTGTGGCTCTATGCATACTTCCCTGAGCTAGGCCCTTTCAAAGCACCTATGTCACCTGTTGGTGCCCTCGAAACGCCTAATGTCCATGGTGACAATTACATTCAACCAGTGGCTAGTGCAGTTCCCACATTTACATACTATCTTTGCTTCTTCTCCGACCTTGCTTCAGAAAGGGAATGGCCCAACCCATTCCCAACTCCCATTGGACCATCATGGCTCTTCGACATTCTGACGGACAGACAAGGAAAATCCTCTCGAGCCCTCCAACCATGGAGCAGCATTCTTACGAGCAGAGAGATTTTCATATCCTCATCCAATCCCTCCAAATCTTTGGCACACGCAGAGGTATATTGCCCTGCCCAGTTTGCTAGACAGCTCGACTCCGTTCAGGGCATACCTATCCCATTTTGTGGCTCTGCCAATGTTTCTATGTCTGAATGTTCATGCATTTCAATCGAGCACTTTCAAACGTGGTTTGCCCAGTTCAGACATTCACTAAGGAAAACCGTTATCTAAGAGTTCAGGGAACTAAAAGTGCGTACCACTCCTGCATTCGATGATTGGTGGCACACCAATTGCTCCTTCCTCCTCGGATGCACTCCTTTCAAAATATTCCTTGAACACATTGGTTTCGAGAAATCTGAGTTTGAACATAGGAGATAGAACGACTTGTCCACCTTTTCCTCAGATAATGAGTTTGGAATAGCTGGAGGCATCGAAGACACTTCTGAAGGTGAGGTTGAACAAAAAATGATCCCTGTCGAAGCCTCTCCCATAGCAATGATTATCCCTCCTTCTCCATCAAGAAGACAATCTTTGAGGGTTTCACAAAAAAGAGGTACTTGCTTCTGAATGCTGCTTCTCTTTTTGAAACCAAATCTAATTGTAAACAAAACTGTAGGTGCTACCTCTCTTTCAGAAAGTGCTTCGAAGAGGAGCAAAACTGTTCCTCAACCAAAAGAAGTGATTCCTACCAAACGCTACCTCGAGCCTCCGGCTGAACTTCCAGGTTTGTTTCTTTTTTTCTAATTATCTTTTATCTCTCATTTTATTGTCTTCTTGAGTTATTTCCTTATCTTCTTTCTTTCAGCTTCCAAAAGAGCCAAAATCACTAAAAGGCGTGGATCTCAAGTTTCTTCTAGTGATGAGAACACTGAAACTAACACGGAGACCTTAATCCCAAGGGGTAATTCTCTTCTTCATTTATGATAAGTGTCTTCTTAAAGAATTCTTTTGCAATCCTGACTCATAAGTTTGACCAAGTAAAACAAGAGCAGCTGCCAAAGGGACTCTTTTTTATGAGAGAAAAGAAGTTCAATCCAAAAAATCACAAACCCCGAGGGAACTTTCCTTTCATTACGAGGTAGGTCATGCATACTCTGATTACACACATATTTATGTGTCTTATATGCTTATGACTCACTGTTGATTTCCTTGTAGGCTCAAATGGTACCCCCTGTTGAGCCACTGAATTTATCCATTACTCCTTGCTTTTAAGTGGCAGAACCTTTCTCTGTCCAACAAATTTCAAAAGATGACCCCCACAAGGTATCTTTAGATTACTCTTATTTCTCCAATTTTTGAAGAAATACATCCTAATTTGCCTTCTACTCTCACAGGTATCACCTATTCAATCTCTTTCTTTAAAGAAAGACATTGTAGTAAGGGATTTTGACATGCAAGCTTTGCTGTCACTTCTTACTGAGCCCATATCACCTATTCCTTTCCAGGTAATGTGTAAAACTTTCATGTTGCTCCACATCTCCTTTGTCTTTTGATTCTAATTTCTTTTTAACTTGGTACAGGAATTTCCCCTTTTGTTAGAGCTACCTGCTTTTGCCCAGGTTGTGGCAAACTTAGCCCGTTCGAAGACCATGGAGCCACTTCGAATTTTGAAGAGAGACTCCCCTCCCAATCCCTTACCAGTTTTGGAGCAGGGGTCCTTGCTGACTGACTCCATTTTTGCTTCGACGAGCCATCTTACCAGAAGTTTTGGAGAACAAGATTTAGACATGACCCCCTCTTCATCAGATCAGGTAATCGTACTTGCCAACACATTCCTACATTCTCGCTAACTGTCCTTTTTAATATCCAATTTTGTTTCTATGTAGGTGATCAAAACTTCTTGTATTTCTAGAAATAATTCTGACACCAATCGATCATCTGAGCCTGGTGAATCGTCATCCGTCCCCACTGATCTGTCCATAGTGGTTTTTGACATATCTTTCTTCAAAAACCAATTGGAAAAATTTTGTGATCAAATTGCTGAACCCACTTCTCTGATTTCTTCCAATCCCTTAGAGAGCCTTGAACAGCTTTTGAGCCCATCCTTGCTTCCAGATTCACCCTCATTCAAAATCAAACATGTTCTTTCAAAGGAAGAAATTCAGACGTTAAAAAGCCACCTAAGGGCTTTAAATTATTTAGGACTTCCAACTCTGTTTGAACATAATCTGATTTATCATTTCGAGGTGTGCAATCAGGCCTTAATTCTGTCTCAAAGGCTACCTCCTTCTGTCAGTTCTACCCTCCAAGATCATCTCAAACAATTTGGTGAAATGATTAGTGTCAACTAATTCTTATCTGAGAGCATTGGCATGACTGTTTAGAGGGTTGAAAAGCTAGAAGCCAGAGCACTCCAAACTGCCTCCCATCTCTCTCTTTACCAAGCTCGAAAGAACGAACTTGCAGAACTCGACAAGAGGATGAAGTGGTTACAAGAAGAGATGGAGAAGGTCAGGAATAAGATTGCCGAGGTCTCAATTGGTTTCCCAGAGCTTGAAGGCGAAGCATTAAGGGATCAGTTCATACTTCCACAACTTATTCCTTCCCTTCGAGAGGAACAGAATAGAAAGGCTGCTTACACCTCCCTTTTGGATGTCAATTTCAATTCTCTTCGAGGCCTATTGTCCACCATTTGTGATGTAATAAGTCTTTTTTTGTAACTTTACACAGTTTGTACTTTATTCTTCCATTATTTTAATCAACTCTGGGTAGGTACGACTGCAATTAACTTAAACACTGTTTTCTACTTTTCAAAAAAGGTTGCTGTGTAAACGCTTCACCTACCTTCTCCAGGGTCATAAATGAACACTCCCAAATTTATTGGTATAAATGGGGGTCTCTGAGGAAAGAAAAACCTATAACCCATCTTCTTCTTTGGCTTTCCCTCCCTTCAATAATACCCCATCTTCGTTATCTAGTAGGGTTTCAAGGATCACGTATCATGAAGCCTCCTCCAGAGTTTTCGAAGAAAAACTTCGAAACATAACCATATCGGCCCTCATGATGTTTTCCTTCAATGCTAAAACTCCTAAGTATAGACACATCAGCCCTCATGATGGGTCTACGCTGGGCTGGTGCTTCGAAGACCAAAGAATCTAACAAGAGTGGTCTTCGAAGCCTGTCTACCTACCAATGGAGCTTAGCTGGAGTTTTTTTTTTTGTATCTCGATCATTTGATCTTGAGAGATCCCTCTCCATGATACACTTAGGTTTTAAATAGGTTTCCCACTGTTACCTTATTTGTAACCTTCTGTGTAAATGTGATGAATAAAAATATATTCATTTGTGTTTCCATATTTTGTAGTGGCTTTGACCAATGAACTGATGATTTAACCATTCCTTACTATTCTGACTTTATACTTTTGAAGCTAAATATTAATGTGGATGTGATGAGTATGAAGAGACCTACAAATATAAAAAATAGAAATTTTCCATACAGGTGTTCTTTCTGTTATTGTGCTCTTATTAACCCTCACTTCATGCCTATTTGCTGCTTCGAAGTCCTTAATAAAATAACAGACAACGGTTCGAAGCATATTGATATTTCGAGGACTAACCAAATGTGGTTTTAATTATTCTAACCAACTAATTTACTTCCAGTGGCTTCTCAATCGTCTCCTCGTGGGTTGCAAACTATTAATTAACAGGACGCATGGCGTCTAACGCTCTTAGACCCTCCATCTTCCAGGCCTTACGTATCTCCCTTCATTAATGCTTGCAATAACCGAAGCGGACCTTCCATACACCTTTGGGTTAGAAATACACATGGATGTCAATAGAACGTTGTATCCCTTTCCTTTCTCATTTATCCTACACAATTATGGCTGAGGACCAACCAATTCCCACTGCTAACCTTGCGAGTGAGTTGGCCAACATGATTGCAGAGCTAAGAAGGGAGGTTCAAACCGAACTTCAGGCCCTTCGAAGTGAGATCAGCCAACTTCGAAGCCAGCTAGTGTGTGTGGAAACAGCTTCTCGTCTCTGCCTGGCTAGGACCTGGGATGATCTTTCAACCGTCCTCTCGGCTCATGAAGCAAAAAGTCCCCCGGAGGGAGGATCTTCTTAAAGATTCTTCTTTGGGACTGTGAGGATCAGCAATGATCTTCATTTTTGTTTCTGGGCCAGAGTGTCCATTTTTTTGTTCAGATCCACTTGGGTCTGTTTTAAACCCATTTGGGTTTTCTTATATTTTCTCTTTTCTTTTTGTAAATACAATGGAAATTAGCTTGGTAAATCTTGATTTTTTTGTGGCTTCGAACGCTAGTATGGCAACTTGGTTGAACATGACCGTATTAAAGAATTTCAAAGAAAAAGTCCCTGAACACCAAACCAATCGAAACCATACTATTATGCAACCAACAATTCAAGTTCAAGTTCTGCTTTTGGATATAGTCCAAAAATGACTAACTTTTCCACCCAACAAGTAATAAATCTAGTTATATAAATGAAAAGACTCATCCTTCACTAGCTACCTTTTATGGAAAGATTCCCATATAGAAGGAATGTAAGCTTTCAGATGTCTTCCATTCACCTTTCTTCGATGAACATAACCACTCAAGTTTCTCAAATGGTATGCTCCTCCTTTCAACACTCTATGGATTTGAAAAGGCCCATTCCACGTTGGTGCCCATTTTCCTAATCCGTCTATTCTAATTCTCCTATCTCTGATAGGGAGGAAAACTTTCCACACAAGATCCCCTTCATCAAAGCTTCGAAAAACAACTCTTTTGTTATAGCTCCTTGCGACCCTTGCCTTCTGTAGCATAATTTGAATTAAGGCCTTTATTCTAGCTTTATCAATATCTTCCAATTCCATGTGCATGGCTTGATGATAAGACCCTGTATCTAGATCATTTTGAAATGCTACTCTTTGAGATCTCACAGTGATCTCCATAGGTAGTACGGCATCATGTTCATAAGTTAATGCGAATGGAGTAGTACCCTTGCTAGTCCTTTTTGTATTTCTATACGCTCATAACGTATCGAGTAACAGGTCATGCCAAACTTCTGGATTTTGATCCACCATTCTTTGTATCCCCTTTTTAATAATCTTGTTAGTTGATTCTGCTTCACCATTTGACTGAGTATAATAAGTACTGGTATATATCAATGAAATTTCATGATTACTAGCAAAATTCTTTACCAGTTTTCCTTCAAATATGGAGCCATTATTCACTGTTATTGTTTGAGGACTTCCAAATCTGTATATGATCCCTTTTATGAAATCGATGACATGGGTTTGTTTGATTTCCTGATATGCTTGGGCTTCCACCCATTTTGTGAAACAATCAGTGGCCACTAGGATGAATTTATGCTTCCAATGAAGGAGGATAAATTATCACAATCATGTCCATAGCCCATCCCCTAAAAGGCCATGGTTTTATTACATACTGTAAATCTGTGATTGGCAAATACTTGAGTGGACCTATTTTTTGACAAACTTGACATCCCTTTGCATAATCTATGCAATTTTTGAGGATGGTAGGCCAATAATACCCATACCTCCTTATTAACCACCTCATTTTTATGCCAGCTTGATGTGCTCCACAGATTCCTTCATGGACTTCAGCCATTACTTTAAATGCATTTAACTTGCTTAAACATTTTAAAAGAAGGCCATCCATTCCCCTTTTAAATAGCTCATTGTTGTACATTATGTAATTTATTGCTCTCAATCTGGTTGGCTTCTCTGCAGCACCATCTGGTTTGGTTAAATATTCGATCAATGTTTGCCTCCAATCAACATTTTGACTAGTAGGAACATCAATTTCTAATACTTCTAAACCAGTTAATCTATTTTGTAATATAGGCAGAGATTTTCTCAAAGTTAATTGACAAAAATCCCCTTCATTTTTTGACAAAACTCTGAAACCAGATACCCTTTGAGCTATTTCATTAGCTTCTTCATTGAAGAATCTAGGGATATAAGTCAAAGTAAGCATAAAGAATTGATCCATCAGCTTCTTAGCATGTTGATAATAAATTATTAGTGCTGGACTGGTGCATTTAAACTGCCCATTCAGCTGGTTAATCGCTAACTGAGAATCTCCAAAGACTTCAGCAACATTAACTTTTAAGTTAAGTAAAATTTCTAATCCTATGATCAATGCTTTATATTCTGCCTGGTTATTGGAACACTGTCCTTCATTAAGTTGAAAACCATATTTGGTTTTCAAACCATGGGGAGATTCCATAATTATGCCTACTCCAGCCATTTGAACAGTTCTTGACCTATCGAACCATAATCTCCATGACTTGATTTCAACCATACTGGCCTCCAATGCTCTTGGTGTCTCATGCTCATTTGGATGATCGGCCAAAAAGTTGGCCAATACTTGGCCTTTTATTGATTTTTGAGGTACATATTCAAGACAAAACTCAATTAAAGACACAATCCATTTCTCAATCTTCCCACTAAGCACTGGCTTTGAAAGCATGTGCTTAATTACATCAGTTTGAGAAATAACATAAGTTATTTTAGGCAATATATAATGCCTGAGTTTTTTGGAAACATAAAATAAAGTTAAACATAATTTCTCTACTGCAGCATACTTGCATTCACAAAAGTTTAAAAACCTACTAAGATAATAAACTGCTCTTTCTTGGCCATCTTCATTGTCTTGAGCCAATAGTACTCCTATTGAGTCTTGTGTTGCAGCTAGGTACAATTTTACTGGCTTCCCTTTGATGGAAGGTGCCAACACAGGAGGGTTGGCTAAATACCTCTTGATGGCTTCGAAGGTTTCATCGTGCTCCCTGGACCACTTGAATTCCTCCCATTCCTTCAGTTTTAACAAAGAAGAGAAAATTTTAGTTTTTCCTGCGGTGTTAGATATAAATCTTTGAAGGAAATTTAATTGACCAAGAAACCTTTGCAACTCCTTCTTGGTAGAAGGTGGTTTGGCTTTAATAATAGCCATAGCCTTGTTCTTGTCAACTTGTATTCATTTGTTGTGGACAAAATACCTCAGAAATTTTCTAGCTGATACTTCAAAAGCACACTTTTCTGGATTCAACTTCAGCTGATAGTGTTTCATTTGTTGAAATGCCTTCTCTAAGTGTTGTAAATGATCTCCATCAGAATTTGACTTCACAATGATATCATTTATGTAACACTCGAGAAACTTCCCACCAAATTATGGAAAATAGCATTCATAGCTCTCTGATATGTGGCTCCAGCATTTTTCAACCCAAATGGCATTTTAACCCATTCAAAAATACCAATGTTACCAGGACAAACAAATGCTATTTTATGCACATCCTCATTTGCTATGCAAATTTGATTATACCTTGAATGCCCATCTAAAATGGACAATACCTTGTGCCCAGCTGAACTGTCCACAAGTGTATCCATATTAGGCATTGGGTATTCATCCTTAGGGGTTGCAGTATTTAAGTTTCGAAAGTCAACACAGATCCTGATACTTCCATTCTTTTTGGGGACTGGAACCACATTAGATAGCCATTCGACATACCTGGCTGTTCTAATGAAACTTGTGTCTAGAAGCTTCTGCATCTCCTTTTTGACACCTGCAATAGTTTCTGGACTCATTTTCCTGGTTGGTTGTTTCACAGGTTTGAATTGTGGCTTTATGGTAACCTATGCTCCACCAATTCCCTGTCCAATCTAGGCAGTTCCTTGTAACTCTATGCAAAACATTCCTTATTTTACTTTCAATAGTGCTATTAATCCAGCTTTCACATCTGGTTCAAGCTATTTATTAATAAACACTGGATTGAGGTTTTGTTCATCCCTCAATCTTACTTCCTCCAAAAGGTCTTGTACTTCAACCTGTTCTTGAGAAGTTAGTTGGATTTCCTCCTTATGAGGCTTATTATCCTGCATAACGTCTTCCCATATGTTGTTCTCTTGAATCTTCTGTTCCATCCCAGAGCGACATACCTCACTAAAGCCAATGAGTTGGCCTCTTCTTCCGCCTCTTCTTTGGATTTACATCCAAGCAGCATCGTCTTTTGGGGTGTCTGATTCATAATCAACAGTTTGTTTCAGCTTCGATTTCAACTCTGCCAATTCTCCCAGTTTTAGCTCGTTGGTTAGGTAAGTGGCTACCTGAAGTAGTTCACTCAAAGGAACTACATCTGATTTGTACATTTCTGCTTCAGCAAAATTCGCCGTGGCACTAAATGGATGAGGATCAGCTTTGACTCCTTCAACACCCACTTCTTTGCGTTTATCATACTTAACAATCATTAATTCCTGATGTATAGAGGAAGGAATACATCCATTAATATGAATCCAATCTCTTCCCAATAAAGCATTATATTTAACATACGTGTCAACTACAAAGAAAGCAGTGTCCGTTTCTATTCCACCTACTGTCAATCTAATGGAGATGATTCCCCTGGCATGTTGGCTTTCCCCAGTAAATTTTGCAATGGATGTGCTGGTTGGAATCAATTTTGCTTTTCCTTTTCCTAACTTTTTTAAGGTTTGAAAAGGCAAAATGTTCACTGCAGCCCCATTATCCACCAAGATTCTGTTAAGTGGGACTCCATCAAAATATGCAGTAATATATAATAGACGCAGATGTTGTCTCATTGCGTTAGTAGGTAATTTAAATGGATATGAAATTTTCACATAATTTAAATCTATTACCAAGGGATACTCGATGTCGGACATGGAATCTAGTACGAAACAAGCACTTTCTTTTGAGTTTACCTCCAAACTCTCTTGATTCTGCTCAATTTCACATACCAAGCTTTCGTTCATCTCGATCTGAGCCATCTCTTCCAGGTCACAATCATTACATGTAATATTTAGTTCCTTATCACTATGTGTTTCTTCAGAATTGCCTGGCCTACCCAAGTTCGACCAAGCATCACCTTGGCCTTTGGATATCTGGCCATTCTTGAAGAAATCCATAGAGCATGGGTACACCATATTAACTTGTACTTCTGGTTGGCCCCCAAATTGGATTGTGGCCACTTCCTTGACTGGTTTAACTGCTTCGGTTTCCTTAGCATCCTTCCTTTCAATTTCTTGTGTTGATATTTCCATAAGGGAAGAGCTTCCTTCTATCCCTTCTTGCTCCACCAACATGGCTTTGAGCAAACCAGACTGGTAACTAGCCAATGAATTGGGAGAAGGTGGGTCAAGATCTTCTTCGAGCATGGCAGAGGCTACTTTCTTCAAAATCTCTCTCTCGTGATACTGGATTCGAAACTCTTTTGGGTCCCTTTTCACCCTGTCGAACCTCAGATTAGGCCTTGCTCCTTTTCTTGATTCTTCTCCTGTTGAGGATTCTCCTAACTAGAAAAGTGTATACTTTCTCTGGAGCTTTCTTTTTTGTGTTCTTGAGAGCAATGGAACCATCTTTGGTATTTGGGACTTGGGATCCCTGATCAACACCCAGTTTCCAGAGTTTGAACTTGGTGGCTTGAAAATTTTGTTTTCACTCCTGTTCTAACTTTTGTATCTTTGGAACAAATCAGGCTTGACTTGTTTAAGAAACCGGTCAGGAACTCCTTTCACCAAAGTGAATTCTTCTTGTTTGGCTTCTTCTTGCGCCTCTGATGTCTGGCCAATATTGGCTTTCTTCGAAGGTGGAAGCTCTCTTCTGTAAATTGCTGGGACAGGGCTGGTAGGCACATCTCTCTTCGATGCTAGCCAAGGCTTGCTGTCACTTGGCTTTACTTGTACTGAAGCCATTCTCTTTATTCCCATCTCTCTAGGAAAAAAACTCACGCCCTTTCTGTCTAAATCCTTAAAAATCAGATAATTGGCCCTGCATTCCACACATAAGCACTCCAAGAATGAGGCTTCTAACATGGATAGATGATTATTATCTGGGAACCTCTGTGGAGAAAAACCATCATTGGCATGCCTATAGTGATTTTGCCTCATTCTCATGCCTCGAGGGTGACCAGCGTATGGCTTACCTCTTCCATATTGAACGGTATTTATGTTCACTGGCGCCTCCTTATCCTGCCAAATACTTCTTGACAGTTCGAGCCAGTGAAGTGGGCACATTGGTGTTAACTTCTTCCACCTTTGAAAAAGGCACTGCATCAATCCCCATAGCTTTTTCAGGAAATTTGATTCTCCCTTTCTTGATTTGCTCTTGAATCCTGTCACGAAAAATATTATAAGACTTAGTTGAATGAGACCAAGAGTCATGCCATTTACAATAGGTCTTTCCATTCTTTTCTTCCACTATGGGCAGTTTCACATTCAAAGGCAGCTTAATGATTTGCTTTCTTAACAAGAAGTCAAAGATCTCGTCATCTTTAGATATATCAAAAGAATATACTCTAATAATTTCCTTTTGTTTGAACTTCTGCCCTAGAGAAATATTCTTTTGAATTAAGGGCTCGCAAACACAAGGATCGTATTCTATAATTTCTGCAGCATCTATCTCATAATTAGGGTCCCTATAGTATGTTAGGTAGGAAGAATTATGTCTGTCCATATCCTCCTCTAGCAGTGATTCATATCTAGCAACTTTATAAGTAGATCTGCAAAGTCTCTAAACTCTGTAGAATCAAACCTCTTTCAAAGTTCTCTTTCTAGACCATCCTGTGCTAATCTCACAAATTCTGCCTCTGGCAGATGGAGTTTGCACTTGGTTTTTGCCCTTTTGAACCTAGATATGAAATCTGCCACATTTTCATCTGGTTTCTGCTTTAACCTAGCCAAGTCTGCCATAGAGACTTCAGGCTCAGTATTAAAGAACTGTGCATGAAATGCCTCTTCCATCTGAAACCAATTTGTTATTGATTCTGGTGGTAAATTAGTGTACCATGCAAAAGCTGGCCCGGACAAGGAATTTGGAAATAGCTTCAACTTCATGAAGCCATTTTGAGCCAAGTTCTTACATTGGGCAGAAAACCTAGCGATATGTTCTATGGAGGACTGTCTCCCATCCCCGTAGAACAAAGTAAAATCAGGGATTTTAAATTCTTTAGGGATCTGAAATGTTGTGTTTACTCATTCTGGATATGGTTTTCTATAGATCTGAGGTTGTACCCTCCGAGTTCGAGGTCCACAAATTTCTTGTATGAGACCCATAACTTGGTCTCTTAGTATTGGGTTACCTACGAGGAAGTTTTGTTCTTGATTTTCTATGGGAGATTCTGGTCCCACGAAATCATCTTCATAAACTCCCTTTAATGTGTTAAAATCCCCTTGATTTTCTCTAGGCAATCTTCCATATGGTGGCTGCTGCATTTTATTAAATACAGCATTAATTCGAGCAGACTTATGACTTCCATAAGCTATCGTGAGGGGATTTTTGGTAGTTGGAAAATTTTGCCGAGAGTGCTGGGGGTTATCACCCCTTTTCTCGGGCCTATAAACTCATTCCGGCTCTATGTCATCCTCTCATTCCTCAAGTGTGAGTTCGAAGAGAGGATTAACACTCTGCCTATCTCTAGCGTTTCTTGGAACCCCTATAGTAACACCATGGGATTACTTTGGAATTTCCAGAACAGACTTTGTAGGCTTTACTGGCTCATACCAAGATTGTGGTACTTCCTCTGGATACATCTTTTCCTTACCTGTTCTAGACCTCAGCTTACTTTTACCAACTTCCTCTCCAAGCCTTCCTTCGAAGGGACTTTGATGAGTGCTTGAATTAGCATGATTATCTAGCTCAATATTTTCTGGACTATTTCTTCCTTGCTCTATGTTAGGCAACCGATTTCTTATACTTTTGATCATGGCTCTTTGGGTTTGAGCTATCTCTAGAAAAGCTATCATCATTTCTCTAAACATTTCCTCATCGTGGTCTTTGCCACTGGCTTATCCCTCTTGGAAATTCGGAGGCACTTCACTAGGAGGTATTTCGTAAGAAGGCTCTTCCATTCCCAAAGCCAATTGAGAAAAAACAGGATTCATATGGGTTCCTGGCTCTGCTGCCTGTTCTGGCACAGCTTGTTCCTCTGGCGCTAGATCACCAACGGGTGTTTCTATTTGTTTTCGAAGTCTTGGCATTTTGACACCTTCGAGTCCCACCGGGCGTGCCAAAAATTGTTTGGGCTGAATTAGCTCAATCAAATGGCAAATGATTGTGTGCGGGCGTGCCAGAAAAGAACTAATTTCAAAAAGGAAATTATCCTTTTCAAATTGATTTGAAACAACTAATTTAGATTAGGCAACTGTGTTATCCGTTCGATTACCTCAATTAAGAGGATTTTTCCTTAAGGTATCAACCAAATAAAAGATTGACGCGCTTTGAATCAGAAAATATGATTGAACACAAACAAACCTGAATTTAATCAAAGGTAAATTTGTATGCAAACACTTTTAAGATTCTGTCAAGAATAATGCAGAAATATAAGCACACTGAATTCAATCGAAAGTGAACTTACAAACGATTATTCTTTGGTAAGAAAAAACTTAAAAGAAAATAAGAGAATTTGAATTTAATCGAAAGTAATCTTACATGCAAATAAGCCTTCAACTTACAAAAAAGATCCTATTCTAAACTAATCTAAAAACTAATCTACGATAAATCTCTGAGCAATCATTTTGTATGAATTGTCAGATGATATAAATTTTTGTCGGGGGCTTCTTTCTTTGGTTTACTCTTCTATTTATAGACGCTGGGTCTGCCTTCGATCCTCTATCTCCACGTCTTCGGTTGATGTCCACGTTTACCACATAAATTGGTTGAGGGGGGCCTTCGAACGGTTACTTTGATATTTCCAAAATTCTTCTCTCTCTTCATGCTTCGATAATGGTGTTTGTGGCCGTTTTTTGGATCGTGGCACTCCTGTTTTTATGCAACGTGAATTAGTGTCACACGTCTGACTTCCCAAATGAGTCCCTGCAATCACGTCCAACTTCCGTTATATATTGAGACAGCAATAACACCGTTCGATGATCCTAAGGATTAATCAACAGTTGAATTCAATCACTTTTTAAATTGTCTCTAAATGCTATCCAAATGTCGTCGGTTCTAATCAAAACGATACCGTCTAGTATTAAAATAGCATCACCATTAAACCCCATAATCCTCTGTGTTTCGGGTTTAATTAGGACATGTTCCGTATGGCCAATGCATCACTCGGTGCCACGTGTAATTTTTTCATTAGGGCGTGCCACGACCGTGACGTGATCCAAACGTGAATTAGGCTAGAGAGCTTGATTGTCACTTTTGAATAGATGAGTTGTGTGTGGTACATGAAATCCACCACCGGTTCTTTTTTACCTCAACGGAAGAGGAGTTTACCATTTTCTCAAAGTAATATAGAGGGCTTATTTACCTTTTTGGTCCTCAAAGTATTAGCAAGTGGCCAATTTCGTCCCCATTCTAAACATTTGTCCAATTTCATCCTCAATGTTTAAAATGTGTGTCAATTTGGTCCTCACCTCTAACGCCGTCCCTCTGATCCGTTAAAATGGATGGCATCATTGATATTTCACTCCCAAGCCCTACAACAAAATTTTTTAAAAAACAAAAACAACAAAATTCTCCCATTGCCAGTGCTCCCGTCTGTTGCTTTACCCTAGATCCTGAATCCCTTTACCCCTTGCCATCCTTTTAGCATCACCACCACATCCATCACCACTACCACCACCACTGGCAGCGCACCCTATCTCCACCCCCCCTCTATTACTCCCAGTCCCCATGACGGCGCCAATCGACTCCACACCGACCAGCTCCTAAAACAGTCCAAAATCAACACCAAGCTGAATCCAAATCAACCCCTAGCATCAACCCTTAAAACCCTCAAATCAACCCCGAGCATCCACGGCGGTGACAAAAATGGTCACCTTCAATTTGTCAAAAACGACGACTTCACTGGGAACCTACACCCAAACCGAATAGCGAACCGCAAAACGCCCATTGCGGTGTAACCAAGAACGAATAGCAAACACAAGAAAGGGAAGGGGTTTAACGGTAGTAACTCAAACCTTGTCGCTGAGAACAGAGAGAGAAGAAGTCATGCTGCCGCCTGTTACGGCGGCGCAACTAGCGAGCCAAGATAGAGCGACGGCAAGGTCCTGCTGCAGCTCGATCGCCTTCTGCTGCAAGAGAGCAATGGTGCCGATGCAGCCGTAGATGGGGTCCCTCAGCCGCGCCTCGACCTCGTAAACGAGGGAGTTGACGGCGTCATCGCGTTGGTTCTCCGGCACGTCGACGAGGATCTTGGCGACGTTGCTGGTGCCGAAGACTTCGTGGACCTTGGCAAACTTTTCGGGCTCGTCGGAGCAGAAGTAGGGGGCGAAAAGGCAAGAGGTGGGGCTGCACCGTGGCTTGAGGAATTTGCAGGCGGTGTAGGAGGAGGTTGAACGTGGGGGCTCAATAGAGATGGAACCGAATCAACGAGGAGGACGGTGTTAGGATTAGGATGGGCACTGATGCGGTTTTTTTTTTTTTGTTTTTTGATATTTTTAGTATTTTTTTTTTCAAATTGTTGTAGGGTTTGGGAGTGAAATACCAATGATGCCCTCCACTTTAATGGACAAGAGGGACGGCGTCAGGGGTGGGGACCAGATTGACACACATTTTAAATATTGGGGACGAAATTGGATAAATGCTTGGATTGGGGACGAAATTGGCCACTCGCTAATATTTTGGGGACCAAAAAGGTAAATAAGCCTAATATAGAGAGAGGAACGAGCACGGTACTCGAACCTTGTAAACACCATAGGAATGGGAAATGCTCGAGGTTTTCCATTATTGAAGAGATGAGCGGTGCTCGAACATAAAAAAACGTTGTTAAAATGGAAATGCTCGGGATTCCCATTGTCAAAAATAATAAAAGTTACATACAACTATAAAGTTGCCGAAATTGAAATGTCCAGAAAAATAAACATAATGTGGCCGGAGCCGAAAGAAAAATAATTGAAGCAGAAGCTTGAAGTTGTGTGTCGATTGGGGGGCCTTTTCTGTGATGTGGGTCTGCGTCTTTAATAGGGAAGAAACAGGGTTCGGATCCCATCCAGTATTTTACTGTCCATTAGGGTCCATTTAATAGCTGAGATTACCTATGAGAAATCTAAGGTGGGATATCATGCCACGTCCAGTCCAATTTTGGCTCTCAAACAGCACTTGGGACTTGCTAATGGAAAAGGTCCCATTTAACATGTTTTTTTTTGTTGAGAAAATCCAAATGTTGAGGGGCTCTCAAACAACACATACCATTTTTGTGGAGCCCACTTGGGTCCCACAAAGATGATTCAAATTGCAAATTATTCTTAAAAAATATTTTTTTGTGGTTCTTGTAAAAAATTAGATAAATCTGATATCCGTAAGGATTTTATCAGCATTCGTCAGGACCCTACGAATATTGAAACACCCTATGAATTCTGAACCAATCTTTATCGATATCGGATAGAGCTAATTTTTTTTTTCAAGAATCCATAAATAAATATTTTAAGAATAATTGGCAGTTTGAATTATAATTGTAAAACCCGTAATGAGTCCCGTAAGAATTTAAAAAATCTTATTAGTGTACCCCTTTTTGGTACCCATTAAATGGGCAATAATTATTTTTTTGATCTTGGTAGAGCCCATCACGAGTCCTACAAAAATAATTCAAGCGGTCACTTATTCTTAAAATATTTTTTTATTTTCTAAAAAAATAAAAAAAATTAACTTAATCCGATATCGATAAGGACTGTTTCAAAATGGAAAATGATTTTAGCACTCCAATTTCTTATGATGGCACTCCAAAACTTGTCTTTTAGTGTACTTTACTAGGTATAATTTTTACACTAAAAGACAAGTTTTGGAGTGCCATCATCAAAAATTGAAGTGCTAAAATCATTTGCCTTTCAGAATTTGTACAGTCCCTATGAATGCCGAAAAAGCCTTTACGGATATCGGATTGAGCTAATTTTTTACAAGAACCACTAAAAAATATTTTTTAAGAATAACTTGAAGTTCAAATCATCTTTGTGGGATTTGAAATGGACTCCACAAAAATAGTATGTGTTGTTTGAGAGCCCCTCAACATTTGGATTTTCTCAAAAAAAAAAAAAACATGTTAAATGGGACCTTTTCTGTTAGCAAGTCCCAAGTGCTGTTTGAGAGCCAAAACTGGACTGGACGTGGCATGATCTCCCACCTTAGATTTCTCACAGTTAATCTCAGCCATTAAATGGACCCTAATGGACAGTAAAATACTGGATGGGATCCAAACCCGAAGAAACGGGAAGAAACATGGTGTTAGTTCTATTTTCATTAAGGGTGGACTCACATGACTTGTCATTTTATTATTGTATTTATGTATTATATTTATTTATTAAAATTTGGATATTAGATTTAAATTAATTACCCATATAATGGTACCTTTATGAATAATTGCCTAATACTTTTTTGATGGAAGGAAGTCTAAGGGGTGTGACTCTTGGAAGGGATGTGACTCTTGGAAAGGGTGTGACTCTCACCAAGAGTCACATATTGGGTTGTGACTATTGGGAAAGGGTTCCTGCCTATCTATATAAAAACCTGTGATTACCATTAAGTTATGAGATTAACGTGATATAGAATAGACCAAAAATCCTACCCATTTCTATCCAAACAAAATCAATGAGAGTTGTGAGTGTTAGACAATTTGGTTCAAGATCAAAACGGTGTCCGGAGTTTGTGTTTGGAGTTTTCAAGACTTAAACACCATGGCAGAAGGTAAGTATTTTTCCGCTGCATATTTGTTTTGATTCTCCCACATAGGTTTATCATTTGGTATCAAAGCAAACCTTCATGTCATTATGTTTAGTCGGATTAGTTGAATGTCGAGACTTAAATCTATCGGAACCATTCACTGTTGTTCTGTTGTTTCGAATTGTTTCAACCCATCTCCGTATCTTGGCCCTCGTGGGTTAGCCGATAAAGTCGATTGGAGCACTAGTTTCGCTTCGTTAATTGCTCACTGTAATTTACTTGGCTTTCGAGAATTGGTGTTGTCGATAAACATGGTTTACAAGTTTTGGCCTATGGGTTTGCCTATGTAGTCAATACGAGCATTTGCTTTAGTTTCTGTGATTTTTAATATGGTCGTTTGGAGCACTCTAGTTCCATTAGGCATTCACTAATCATTGTAATTTACATTTTCGCGTATTATGGTTACGAGACTGGGTGCTTTTCAAAGTGTAAATCTGATTAAGTTTACTATAGCATGTTAGTCAAAGGTTTTTACTATTGCAATGGTTTTTCCAAAATCCTTTCGATTACAGTTGTATTCAACCTATTTGCTTAGTCATTTATTTGGTTGAAGGGTGTCATTCACTTGTTTTGTCAACCCATATTTTTGAACGGTGCTTTTGCTTTTATGTCCGTACGTTGCATATTTTAATAGTTTATGGGTTACGGGCATGTTGTTAAGGCATTTCATGTAATGCATATGTACTTTGGTTAAACTGTACTCCATGCGACTTAGTTTACTTTTGATGAATAATGCCAAAATGTATAGTTTAAGAATAGCCACAGCATCTTAAAATAAATTTATGTTGAGTATTTACTTTGGCATATTCATAGTGCAATTATGTGGTTATGAATTTTACTGGGCCCCACAGGGGAGTAATTATACATAATTGGATTAAGAAAGTAAGTTAGACAATAAAAGTTTAGATGTCTTTAACCCACAAGTATGAGATCTTTTCTTTTAAGTGTTTGCTTACTAGTCTTATACTAAAAGAAATTAACGAGTATAATGCATGTCGCAATCTTTACCCACAGGAAGATTTAGATTTGTAATTGAATTTAACATTGGTTGGTTCAGATTAAGTTTATTACTTCAAAGCATTGATATTCGTACGTATTCTTGGTTAATATTGCAGTTGGTACTACCTCTTTAATGTCTAGTGAGTCTTCTCGTATTCCATTCTTAAGTGGTGAAAATTTTTCGGAGTGGAAGGACAAAGTCCTTTTGGCATTAGGGTGTATGGATCTCGATTTGGCAATTCGTGAGGATGAACCACCAAAGCCCACGAATGAGAGTTCAATTGCGGTTAGGGTTGCCTATGATTGTTGGGAGCGATCTAATCGCTTAAGTTTGATGCTTATAAAGACTCATATAAGTTCTAGCATCAGAAACTCGATCCCGTCATGCGACAAGGTAATGGACTGCATGAAGGCTATTGAAGAGCAGTTTGTTAGTTCTGATAAGGCACTTGCAAGCACCTTAATGAATAGGTTATCAGGAATGAAACACAATAGTTCTAGGAGTGTGCGTGAACACATTATGGAAATGAGAGACATCTTGGCTCGCCTAAAGTCCTTGGAGATTGAGATATTTGACTCATTCCTTGTTCATTTCATACTTAATTCTCTTCCTGCTGAGTTTGGACCATTCAAAATTTCTTACAACACACATAAGGAAAAATGGTCCATCAATGAACTTCTTACCATGTGTGTTCAAGAAGAGGAGAGGTTGAAGCATGAGAATATAGAGAGTGCTCATTTTGCGACATAGAAAGTTGAACAAGGAAAGAAAGGCAATAATGGTCCAAATTTGAAGAAGAATGGAAAACAATCTTTTAAGCATCATGGCAAGAAGGATGCTTGTTTCTTCTGCAAGAAAAAGGGACACATGAAGAAGGATTGCTCCAAGTATAAGGACTGGCTTAAAAAGAAAGGTAATCTTTGGTCTCTAGTGTGTTATGAGTCAAATTTTGTCAATGTTCATCAAAATGATTGGTGGATTGATTCGGGTACAACAATTCACATTGCCAATATGATGCATGGATTTCTCAGCCTAAGGAAACCGACGGGAAGTGAACAAGGCATCTACTCTAGAAATGGGATGCATTCGCACGTTGAAGCTGTGGGAACTTTTAGACTAGTGTTAGGGAGTGGTTTTGTTTTAGATCTTGTAAACACATTTTATGTTCCATCGTTTTCTAAGAATCTAATTTCTGTATCGAAATTAGTACCGTATGGTTTTGAGTTTAAATTTAATGGACCACATTAAAAGATATAAGGCCAGACTTGTGGCCAAGGGTTTCACTCAAAGAGAAGGCATTGATTACCATAATACTTTTTCTCCAGTTTCAAAGAAGGATTCATTTAGAATAATTATGGCATTAGTAGCTCACTTTGATTTAGAGTTACATCAGATGGATGTCAAAACAGCAACCTGAGGGTTTCTATTTTGATAATGATAGTCACTTAGTTTGCAAACTTAAGAAATCTATATATGGACTAAAACAAGCCTCCCAACAATGGTATTTAAAATTTTACAATGTAATTACTTATGGTTTCACGGAGAATGTTGTGGATACATGTATATACCTTAAGATCAGTGGGAGTAAGTATATTTTCTTAGTTCTATATGTGGATGATATTTTGCTTGCAACTAATGATTTGGGCATGCTACATGATACTAAATTGTATCTTTCTCAAAATTTTGAAATGAAGGATATGGGTGAAGCCTCCTATGTCATAGGCATAGAGATTCATAGAGATAGATCTAAAAGATTATTAGGATTATCTCATAGAGCCTACATTGAAAAGGTTTTGAAGAAATTCAACA
Source organism: Rhododendron kiyosumense (assembly GCA_019656275.1). Classification (NCBI taxonomy): domain Eukaryota; kingdom Viridiplantae; phylum Streptophyta; class Magnoliopsida; order Ericales; family Ericaceae; genus Rhododendron; species Rhododendron kiyosumense. The sequence goes on along the minus strand of BPLS01000689.1, from coordinate 15,025 downwards.
TGAGTGAATGTAGTCCTAATGCAGCGCCTATCTTGAAGGGTGACAAATTTAGTTTGAGTCAATGTCCGAAGAATGCTTTGGAGAAGGAACAAATGACGAGTATCCCATATGCATCTGCAGTAGGTAGCTTAATGCATGCCTTAGTCTGCACAAGGCCGGATATTGCATTTGCTATAGGAATGCTTGGCAAATACCAAAGCAATCCAGGGATTGAACATTGGAAGGCCGCTAAAGAGGTTATGAGGTATCTACAGGGAACTAAGAACTTGATGCTTACCTATAAGCATGTCGATTGTCTCGAAGTGGTTGGATATTCAGATTCAAATTTTGCGGGTTGTCAAGATTCTCGGAAGTCCACTTTGGGATACGTTTTTATGCTAGCAGGAGGTGTTGTATCATGGAAGAGTGCTAAGGAGGCAATTGTTGCTTCGTCAACAATGGAAGCGGGGTTTATAGCATGCTTTGAAGCAAGTTCACAGGCTGTATGGTTAAAGAATTTTATCACAGGGCTTCAAACTGTGGAGTCAATATCTAGGCCAATAAAAATTTACTGTGATAATTCTACTGCGGTTTTCTTCTCTAACAACAACAAAAGTGGAAGTCGGACCAAGCATATTGACATCAAGTATCTTGCTGTTAGAGAGAGAGTTAGGAAACAAGAAGTCATTATGGAGCATATTTGTTTTGATTCTCCCACATAGGTTTATCACATGGCAGTTAAGTGGCATTACGCCCCACTTTTGCAACATGTGCGCACGAGAATTTGTAATCTATTGGCAATTGTTTAAGTGATCTTAACAGCGTTTAGGATTAAGTGATCTTTTTGTAAGCAATTGTTTTTACTTTCTACCTTAAGGATCTGTTTGTTTCAATGTAAAATGTTTTACAGTATAAAATATTTTCTATGTAAAATGGTTTTAAAAAAACAAACTTCAAACTTTTATTTTTTGGTGTTTGGTTGGCACTTGAAAATATTTTCAAAAATCAACAAAATAGTGTAGAGAGAGAGGAGGCGGAGCTTAAACGGTGGAGAAATATGAGATTATTGAAATTGAACGTGGGTCAGGATTGATGATCGAGAAAACTGAGCAGTGAGAATTGCAGTAGAAGGCAATGGGTTCATTTCGGAAAATAACTTACGGAAGATTTAAGAGAAAATCATTTTCATCCAATTGATGGAAAATATTTTACATGTTTTTCCTTATTTTTACACAATCAAACACCGAAAAATAGGTAAAACATTTTATCGGAAAATATTTTACGTCCAAACAAATGGAGCCTAAATGTGAATGTTTTTGTGGATGGATTTTGCGTTCAACTGCACCATATTATAGTTTTACAAAATGAATACTGTAAAACCCACTCAAGGAGCATGTGTTTTGTTAAACCTGGGGCTGCCAAGTTCGGGTTGGGAAAAAATGTCACAAAAATCATCACCTACAATTTACAAAATGTTTTGTAAGGAAAAAAAAAAAAAAAAAACTTGAGGGCTCAATGGTACCAGAAAACTAAACATAATCAATGCAGTAAATAATTCCAATTCAAGATAATAATACCAGTTCTTCACCAATCCAGCTTCAAATGTACAATCAATTAGTATTTCCTCGCTCCAAAAAAACAATCAAACCAGTAACAGAAAATGAAGAACACATTCATCAAATGGAAATGGTGATAAAAGATCAAATAATATGTCTGAAGTTATTGTGCATATTTTATTAAAACTTGATTTGTGCACGCATCGTGCATGCCTAGTTTATAGTTTGTAAAATTGCTTAACTACGAATCCCACATGAACAAATACGAAAGTTGGAAAAATATGGACTCCGTGAATCTCCTTCTCTCCTATGTGTTCATCCAATCTCTCAAGGCCCAACTCAATCAGATCACGGGGTTCGAATCAACTCAACACACCTTTGATGTAGTCTTTCATTTTGAGACCAGATTTCACACTCTCTGTTATAATTTTCCAATACATCGCAACAAGCATGATCCACATGCTTGTACAATTCGTGGCTGTTATCAAAAGGCAGACCGAAACATTCTGGAAGCCACTTAGGTTGATCTAGGAAACATCGTAACCTCTTTTCGAATGGCCTGGCAATGTTGTCGATGGCTTTGTTGATGGCATGGAATAGGAAGAATGCCCGACTGGGTGAGACTAATGAGTATAAACAGAGAAGAATAAGAAGAGAAGAAATCTGCTCCGGTGTACGCATCATTGGTTTTAGTATCTTGGCTCCGAGTAGTGGGGTTGCTAAAAAAATTCATAAACCAACAATGAGGGAGATACAAGACGTTTTTCGAAAATGCCAAAAAGGATTAAATAGCACTGAAACGGTTGTAGTTATATCGCTTGCCGCGGTAGGTTAAGTTTCTCCGAGTAATTGACTCCTGGGGTTTCAATTTAATGCCTAAATCATCACAAATGACTTAATGTCCACTCACTTCCAACGAAGTCAGTTGGAAATTAATTTTGTTTTAGTTCGAGCTTGTAGACAACCTAAATTTAAATCAGATGGGTACCACTTATTTTAACTGGTAATTACCACTTAACATTGGTTTGGTTAGCATCATTAGTTTCTCTCTCTCTCTCTCTCTCTGGGCAAATTCTACTTTCACCCCCTGTGATTTGAACCATATGTGGATGCACCCCATATTTTTTATCCAAAGTAACGGAGGTGTGTCTCACACGCTCTAGAATCTAATTTGAGTTGTTCATAATGTATAAAATAAAGAATAGAACATATATATCTGTAGAAAATCACCTCGATCAGGTATTAATAACCAAGTGATTTAATTCTTCATAAGTTCAGAATTGAAATTTTAATTTCATAACAAATTTGATTCGACCATGAGATTTTCATTTTTTGATTAACTTGAATTTTGGAATGGTTGTAGTGCTCGTCAAACTCTACATATCAACGATTCAGATCCAATTTTTGATATATGTGATAGATTGGTTAGATTTAAGGAAAAAGAAAATGTGACCTGTTATGACAAGAGATCTAATGAAATGAAACCGTTGTAGTTAAATTGGATCCAAACTGTTGATATGTAGAGTTTGACAAGTATTACATCAATTCCAAAATTCAAGTCGATCAAAAAATGAAAATCTCATGGTTGGATCAAATTTGTTATGAAATTAAAATTTCAATTATGAATTTATCAAGAATTAGATTACTTGGTTATTGATACCTTGAGGTTTTCAATCCTATGTCTTGTTTAAGCCGTTTCATTCCGTTAGATCTCTTGTCATAATCCAGGATTGAACACACAAGAAGAGAGAAGGTGCAATCAAAGAATAAATGGTTATAACTCTCTTTGCTGACATTAAACAAAAGAGGCAGACACATCCATACCCCAACTCACGAGCCTATCCTTGGTAGCTAGCTTCCTTGAGCAAGCAAGCCAAGCAATGAAAGCCCATTTAGGCACATTCCTATTAAATAAGACAATAGAACACCAAGGTTTCTGCTAACCAACTTGACGAATTGCAATTTGCAGCACAAGTAGTGTAGCAGCCATTAGGGGATGGAATCCAGCAAACTTCATCCTCCACTTGCAGATTGGGAAGAAAAGTAGGAGGGGTGGCTTCAATGAGTTATTTGATTCCTGGGTCTAGGCCGTACCCAACCACACCATTAATTGTGAATGATAGACTCCACCCTGCAGAATAGAAATCTTCCCCAGTTAAAAGACTACAAATTCACCAAAATCGCTTAAATAAGGGCCCAAGAGGATGCCAATTATCCAGCCAAACAAAACATTCATGTCATTCTCCACAATATATCTAATAGGAGGTTGGGCCAAAGAACGAAGTTTGAATAGTTTCCAAATGGTCCAAGAAGAATCACCAGGAGTCTCCGTGTGCCGCAAGTTTATGATGCTTGATAATGTACAGATGGACCCACATAACCCAGAGGAAATCGGCTTTCTTAGTAATAGTCCACAAATGCCCAAGTATTGTCGCTTTGTTCCAATCTTTCAAGGGCTTAAACCCCAAACCACCTTTAGTTGTTGCATTTTGACTTGAGGGCAATGGTCTGGTCATTTGAGCTTTACTAAAAGGGAGATCAATTTTTCTAGAACAGGTTCTCAACAACTTGTATCCCCTGTTTTCAATTTTCTTCGTGACCCTATCGTGTTTCTCCCAAAGATCCCGGAGCTCAGCCCCTTGGGCAGCTAAGAGCTCGGTGCTTGCATGGCCAGCCAGGCTATATTGATTGTTCCTTCCTACTCTCTCGGTGGAAATGTTGAGTTTGTCCTTCTCTGACTACATCAGCATCCCCTACAAGCTATGATGCATGGATACTGAAACATACCGATACGAACACAAACACGAGGATACGAGAATTCTAAAAAAATAGAGACACGGCTGGGAACACGCCACGTGCATATTTATTTATATTTGTTTTTTAATTTTTTTTCAAGTTTAAAAGACAAAATATAGACAAAACAAAAAAATTCCTAGTTTCAATACCTGTTCAATACCATTCAAACAAAACAAGATATTCATAAGTTCAATAAAACTTAATTGAAAATTTATAGTTTGATCTCCAATTTTTTAAAAAGAGTACAGTTTTGAACCCAATTTTAAAAAAAATTACACTTTGACCGCACCGTGTCCACATTGATGTCCCTCTCAAAAATTTAAATTAAATTATGGAACACACCACGTGGCGTGTCCCGTACGTGTCCCCGTGTTCAACACTATAATACGTCGACCTTTAGAGGTGTCGATGCTTCATTGCCTGCAGGTGGATCAGTCACGGGAATTGCGAAATAGCTCCAGGAGCCAAGGGAACGTGATGGTTTGCTGTTGGCGGCAGCGGTGGAAGCAACCGCTAGGTCGAGGCTTCAATCTGCTCGCACAACTACATAATGATTTTGGTTAGACTCTGCACTTGTGCCAGCCGGGTCATCCCTTCCCGTTGTTGACAAAACCCATGGATCTCGTTGCAACGATAGTTTTATCGTTTTAGTTATATCCTGCAATACGAATACAATATTTCCCACAGAAGGCACCAAACTAAATCTGTGATTGAGATGATTTTAAGGACTCCCGCAAAAACAAGTCTAATGACCAGTACTAGTGTTGCCAATTGTGGACCTTTCGATGATCAAATTAGATAACAAAGAATGTATACGCGGTACGCCTACGGAACTATGGCTGCTCTGTAGCCGATAAAAAAAAAAACCTATGGATGCTCTGTAATGAGTATGAGTAGGCTGTGTTAGAATTGTGGCTCTTAGAGTTCTAGAAAGAAAGCCACGGCATCTGGCCCATTGCTGATGATCTAGAAAAAGTAGATTTCGGCCCAAGCATTCCGTAATTGGGGGGCGCGGAGTTAACGCCCCTGCGGTACGGTACGGTTCGTACAAGGGTATTTTTCGGATATAGGCCAAATCCGAATAGGATTAGAATAGAGTAGTTATAAATACTTTATGTTGTAAACCCTAATTCATACTGTGATAATAATGGAGGGGTTGCTGATAAACAAGCTAGTAAATTCAGCGGAGGCATGGAAAGGAGGCTTAGTGTTGCCATTTCGCTTATTGGAGATCCCAAAGTTTGTCATAATTGTGTTGTTTACCTTGGTATCGTTTTTGGATATTTATATCCCCATCATGCTAATTCAATTATGTTATGTGAAAATGGATTGGGAAAATAGAATGGTTGTCTACATGGATGAGCCGAGTACTGGACTGGATCCAGCTTCAAGAAACGAATTATGGAACGTTGTGATGCGTGCCAAGGCGAACAGAGCAATTATACTCACCAGTACATTACTCCCTCTCAAATAGGAAAATAGTGCAGAACTGCAAGTAGTCTCTTCTTTACTAACTATGTTTCGCTCAATCGTTTTCATTCAATTCTAATGATATTGCCCAATCGTTTCAGCACATTCAATGGAAGAAACTGAGCATCTCTGTGACCGTTTAGGAATATTTGTGGATGGCAGCTTGCAGTGCATAGGAAATGCAAAACAGGTAATGTTTTATGGCAGTTTCAATTGTCTATTCCTTGAGATGGACATAAAATTAGTGTTATTGATATGGATTTTGGATTTAGCAGCGGTTGCCAAACATTGCTATAGCTAGGCTATACCAGCGGCTACGAAGCCAGTACTGTATGCAACATCTAATAGTGGTTCTCCTAAGGGCCACTATAGATTTATCTCTACCAATGTTTTGTGAAAGCATTGCTATATATAGGGCTTTAGCGACTGGTGTCCCAAGGTCTATAATAGTGCTTTTTGATATCTTTAGCGACATTTTCAGCCACTGCTATAGAACGATTTCCTTGAAGTGTGAATAGACGGAGTGATTTATGTTTATCTATCTATAGTATATTGCAAGCAAATTATCTCCCTGGAGGACCAAATTGTAAAATCGAGAAAAGAATGATTTATGCAATTAGAGCTGTAGCCCCTGCTTATATGATCTATTTTCCCATTAAGTGAGTTCTAATATATGCGAGCCGTTCAAATAATAGGCAATATTTTTTATGTATGTATCTTTTTTTACCAATCGATTGTGTAACAGACAATGCTATTCGTTGATACACTGCAGTTAAAGGCCCAATATGGGGGATCTTATGTGTTCACAATCACAACATCATTGGACAATGAGCAAGAAATGGAGAGGTTGGTTCGTGGTCTCTCTGCGATTGCTAACAAGACGTACCACATATCTGGAACCCAAAAGTTTGAGCTTCCGAAAAATGAGGTCAGAATAGCAGATGTGTTTGAAGTAGTTGAGGTTGCAAAGAGCAAATTCACTGTTCAAGCATGGGGTCTAGTTGATACTACCTTGGAGGATGTCTTTATCAAGGTCGCACGTGGGGACAGTGGCCTTCAACATCATATGATCGCTAGTGCCAATAAAGTTTGAGGATTCTGCATTACTGCGATGGTAAAAAACTGCTTTACTTCAGAGTTATTTAGTTGTTGTAGGGAGGTGAAAAAACTGTATACATAGTGTAATTTGTTTTCAGAACTGTTCACTTAACAATCTGAAAGTTAACGCATTCAAGGTTTGTAATAATAGTGTAATAAGAACATTCCCAATAGCCTTCTTTCACAGGTGATAATTGTTAAATTTCAAATCCATAATAGTGCAATATATTGTCGTTTGATAATCGTTAAATTGTTAGAGGATTAGTCAATCAAATAATAGTGTTGAAGCTATCTTGAGGTCCTTTTGGACTGGTCCAGATCTCAAGAAGTCTGGTTCTAAGGTAAAGTGGAGGGATGTATGTACTCCTAAAAAGGAGGGTGGGCTTGGGTTTAGATCCCTCAAGCATTGGAATAGGGCAGCCATGTCCAAACTTCGGTGGGCCATCGCTAAGTAAAGCAGATACATTATGGACCAAATAGGCATGGATCCACCTGATCCATAATGCATGTGGATTGTGGACCATGAACATTCCTATTAATGAATAAGGAAAAATTCCAATTTGAGGCATTGGGTCCAACCATGGATAAAGTCTATAGTGGGAAATAGTTTGAATGCTTTCCTCTGGCTAGATAACTGGCATCCATTTGGTCCCTTGAAAGCCCGGTTTAGGGAGAGATTTGACTATAATCTGCTTAGGAACGTAACCACCAAGGTGGCTGCTATATATCATCAGAGGGAATTCAAGGAATTGGGATAGAAGAAGGAACCTTGTTGTCAGAGAAATCTTGGACTGTATCCCTGCTACCATGCTTCCAAATTCAGCTAAAACTGATTCAGTAACTTGGACTTTGACTGCTACGGGGGAGTTTAGTATCAACTCTGCTTGGCAGAGGTTTAGAAGCCGATCTCCAGAAGTTTTTTGGTATCATTTGGTGTGGTTCAAATATGTTGTTCCTAGATGGTCTGTGATTGAATGGACGGCTATCCAAATTTTGAGGGATTGTTGATAATGATGATTGTATCTTTTGCTCTGGAGGATCTGAATGCCATTCCCACCTAATCATTACATGCCCTTTCTCCTGTCTTGTTTGGGGACAGATTATGAGGAAGAACTATATCTACAAGTCTTCCAGTACCTTATTACAGGAGTTGGAATGGCTAATCAAGTTTATCTGCAAATTATCCCTTGTAGCTATCGTATACCATCTATGGAAAGAAAGGAACTTACTCAAGGATATCTCGACAAAAGTAGGACAATGGGGAGGGTGTGGTCTCCAAGATTGTTGCTGATCTAAGAAACTGTATTAGCTCTTGGAGGAAAATCAAGAGATTTGCTGAAAACTGTTAACTGTACATGGAATGGCAAATCTCTACCAAGTTTTTTGATAGTTGATTACTTTTGTGCTTATTGTTTTGTTTTGCTTGGCCTGTGTGACTCTCCTCGTTAGATTTTGTGCCCTGTAATCCTGTATTGTAGTTTTGAGGTGCTTTGGCCTCTGTTTTGGGACATGTCCCTTTCTTTGTCGGGTCTTGGGGGTATGCCCCTACAATGGTGCTATTACCACACCCAAACACACACCCATCCTCACATGAGTGGTGGGTGTGTGTTTGGATGTGAGTTTGAGTGTGTCACTAGAATTATTGAAGCCCCTAATAGTTTTGTGATCTGGTTTTTTGGTTCTATGGAAGGCTTAACTTGCCCCAAAAAAAAAAGAAGATAGTTAATCTATGGCCCCATCTCCACAAACAAAGTTAGTCGTGTAGAAAATCCGTAATCCGCAGGAACTCTATCTGGACAGGATAACGAGGTCAAGATTTGAATCTAAAACATTCACGTGTCTTTCACTTTCATGTACTGTATCAACCTTCTTGAATTTTTTTCAGGCATGACCATCCGGACAGCTCATTTGCGCGTCCGGACGGGAACTGCTGTCAGCTTGGGTTTTGACTACCGAGACCTATTTTCCTCTAGTTTCTTTGATCCAAGTCCCGATCGGCCCGTACACTAACATGGTCTAGGTGTACCTTAAGAATCTTGATGCTCAAAATAGACCATGGATCAGCATGCATTTGAATCTAACCAAGCTTGGTGAGAAGGGGATGAAATGAGTGGTTGGTGGTGTGTATGATGAAGAAATGAGGGTGATGAGGTGTGGTGGGATGGTGATAATTAATGGGTCAATTAAGGGCAAAAACCTAATTTTCCTACTTGCATTGTGTGAAAGGGAATGAGCAATGTAGTAGGATTTGGTGGGTCTAGTTCTGGGTCGGGTAGTACTCTACCCGTAGCTCAGCTAAAATATCGCGTGGCAAAAGGAATCTAAATTTCACATATCAAATGGGGCCAAAGAGCACTACTATTTCAACGAGTCCACAACAAATGGCAATTTTTTATTTGCTAGTTCCACTAAAATGCATATGCGAAGAGACTGCTTCATATCTCTCTCAAACTCTCACAATGCGTTGCCCTCGATCATAGATCCATATGTTATGATTACGAAAAATTAGAATAAATCATGTATTAATTGAGTTGCACTTTCTATTTTCCAGCTGTAAAAGTTGTATTTCTCATTACATTTGAAGCAAAGACCTTCAGCTTTTTTTCCCTCTAATTCTTTGGGAAGCTCCTTTCTTACAGAAGTTTGAGAGACAGTAGCTTTTCTGGTTATAAGGGGTATACTCCACCATTCCTTTCCCTTGTTTAGCTTTTCTGGTTATGGCTTCAATACTATACTCTTGTAGCTTGGCCAAACTAATGGCCTGTGATGTAGTAGCAGGCCTTAACATTAAGACATTAGCCTTTATCTCCTCTTTAAGTCCACTGATAAAACAGCTTGTAAAGAAAGTCTCTGGCAAATTTTGGGTTTTATTCACCAAAATCCCAAATTGTTGCTGGTAATCTTTAACAGAAGAGATTTGCCTAAGTTTGGTTAATTCCCCTTCAGGCCCAAATATAGCAATACTATTTTCTTGCTTAAATGAAACCCAATTAACCACATAATGGGTTTTCTCAAACCATTGATACCATTGAATTGCCTTATCTTCCAAATGTAAGTGGACTCGAAAAACCTTTCGCGTTTATATACCCACCCAGTCAGATCATTACCAAAAAACTCAGGGAAATCAATCTTGATATACCTGGTGCCAAAAGCAAGAGAAGAAGACCCAGGAATTTCCAGTTGATTCTCACAAACCCTGAACGATTCTTGAGGCTGTTTCCCATAGACATGTGCAATCATTTGATCGTACTTCATGGTAACTGCAGTGAGCATCTCCTTGATATCCATTTTCCCCCAAATCTTTTCACGAATTATTGATTTCCGCCATCTCTTGCATATGGTTTTCTTGGCCTTCTCTGAGTGATCTAATTGAATCCTCTATTTTCTGAAGTCTTGGCTTCTAGTCCCATCAGCCATTGCAATGATTCTTCACAGCTGAAAGAACGCTGGCTCTGATACCAATGTAATGACTTAGAAGAAGAAGAATTGGAAAATAAAATAGAAAAGAGAGAACTGAATTCTTCTTATTACAACCAAAGAAAATTACAGATGAATGACAAGCATTTCTTCTCCCCTGCATGCTAACCCTTTATAGCTGTAACTAATCCTCACCGACGTGCCAGCTCAGCCACTCCTAACTAACTAACTAACTGAATGAATTTCCCGCCTCAAACAAGGAAAAAAGGGATATACAACTTTTACAGCTAGAAAATAGAAAGTGCAGCTCAATTAATACATTATTATTTTTTCTAATTTTTTCTAATCCATCTGGAGGGAACTCTAATGCACTTATGTCGAGACGGAAGTTAAAATCCTATCGTGTTCTATGAGCGTAAAGTAATATGGTTAGCCCCACTGAGTGTAAGCGATATGAAAACTTGAACCTAATTATTGAGAGAAGATCAAAACAATTCTTTTTCAAAAGTGAGTTAAACAGGATTTCACTTGTTTTGTTAATTCCAACCCACATTTTCCCAAAAAAAATTCATCTTCAGCTCTGTTAGTTTTGATGTCATGTGAAATGTTTTTTCAAAAAATAAATTTTAAACTTCTATTTTTCGGTATTTGGTTAGCACTAGCAAAACAAAGGCATTTGGTTGGCTCTCTCTCTCTCTCTCTCTCTCTCTCTCTCTCTCTCTCTCTCTCTCTCTCTCTCTCTCTCTCTCTCTCTCATTTTGGATCTAATATTATTTGGAAGAAGGGATTGGAATATGTGGTTTTGGAAATGTCAGATCGGGGGATGAAATGCAAAAAAGACTTACGGCCAAAATTAGAGGAAACCAATTTCGCCCCGCTGGTGCAAAATATTTTACCTTGAAAATATTTTCCTCCTCTTCGAACCAAACAACGGAAAATGGGTCAAATGTTTTACTAAAAAATATTCTATGTCCAAATAAACAGGGCCTTCAGTTCAAATATTTTCTAAGTCTGTAATTTGTATCTAATCATTGTCACTACTTTCACTTCGAATCTGATTGGTTTCTAGAAAATGAAGTTGATAAGTTCTCAATTTTTAGATACTACTACATCCTCTCATCTAGGGGAGGAGGCAAAATATGGGTTGGATCGAGTTTGATTTTCCTCCAAAATAGGAAATAGAGCAAAAAAAGAGAGTTCAAGCAAATTTTTTTTTTTTTTTTTATCCCAATCAGTAATGGGTTTTATTGATCACTGGAAGCTTCCTTGTGAACCCAACACGGAATATTCTGTTAATGGGTTAGAGGGGACTTCAATTATAAGGCATATTTGGCTATAGCATTTAGTCACCCTATTAGAGTCATGAGAAACAAAATCGCAAGAACAAGAATTAAAACAACCAAAAGACAAGGTGGACTAACAATAACTTCAAGTTGAAGATGGCATAAACCTGAAACAAACCTTACATCAAACTTCTCTTACTCAACGTTTCACCAATTGTATATTCAGATATTGTTTCATACAATGGTAATACTCAATGTTGTACCAGACATCCGGTTATAATAAAAAAAAACTGAATGTTGTATAAAGAGACAGGCTACTCGTAAGCGGATTTTCGAATTGTTAAAAATCCAGTACAATTCCATGATTGGGATTTCCCTTGAGAAGAGATGGAGGCAAACTTGAGCCAAGGTCATCACGGACCGGGATCGGCATCTCAGCCGAGTGGCCGGTGATGCAAAGGTTGCCGTCGGAGTCTTGTCCCCAGCACACCTCAACCATGAGGTCGCTGAGGTTCTGTGGCGTTACCGATCCTGGAATGCCTATCTTCTCCGCACCAACCGGTATCTGTATAATCAATCATTCAGAAGGACAGGTAAAAGAACTTATGCTAATGAGGCCCGCTAATGAAAATCTTGATCTAGTTTCCAGGAATTTTTTGCTGAATACCATGCAAGCTAGATTTATAAAGATGGTAGGATTCTCTATTTCAACGTTACTATCGTAAATTCACAAGAATAAATCCGGTAGGATTTGTTATTCTCTCTTTTAATTTCCATTAATAATACGGATCTACGCTTTAGTTCAAAGAATAACCAAAATCTATGGTTTACCAAAATAACTGGAACTATTTGAAATTGGAGAAGTTTGGGGCAAGTACATATGATCAATGATTTTCCCGACTCTAACACCAGAGTTGTCATGTTGTTCTCATCTGCAGCGTTCTCCAGTGCTGCTTTCGTTGCAACGTTGAGGAAAACGTTTTCTAGAGTAGTCAAATTCAACTGTATATCTGAAATGTCGAAATCTGTTTTCCTCTCCTGAAGCTCCTTGTAGAATTCCTAATGCAAATATGGTTGCGAAAAAAGGAAAGAAACAAATCAAATCAGGAAAACCCCTTTCGAACTCATGGCAAGGGAACCAAAAAATATAACTTAAGGCATCAGAACTACTGCCAATGGCTCAATTGATTACATCTTCCGATATTTGCACCGGGAAAAAAATGTGAATTTGTTTCGAATGGAATTTTGTAAAATGATTATGTTTGTGCACCACTTTTCAATATAAAAACGTTGTAATAATTCACACAATTTTTGTTGGTAAGTAATTCGCACAATTTACATACTGAGAGACGCATATGCTTACCCTCAAGTTGCTCACGACATGCTTTTGAGACTTCCTACTAAGCAAAATAAATTAGAGACTTTCAAATATAAATGGTACACAAGTATTGGTGTTGAAGTGGGGATGGTGCTGTGCAATGATGTGCGCAGCACTATGCTGCGCATTTCTGAGCCATTGGATCGTGCATCCAACGGCTCGGATCTCATCTTAGCGATGAACGGCTCTCGATCGTTGGTTACTGAGATGAGATCTGAGCTATCAGATGCACGATCCGATGGCTCGGAGATGCGCAGCACGGTGCTATGCACCTTACTGCACAACGCCAACCCTGAAGTGTGAATGTGAAAAAGGGTACGCGTAATCTATTTAGTAAAAGAAATCAACCCATAATCTATTTTGATGATTACTCCCAAATACTACTCTTGTTTCAAATATTATCAACTGAACACTCTACGGATTCATAATTCTAACCACAATATGAACATTTACAATTCACAACCAAAAAAAATTACTTTGTCCGTCCCCATTTCTTAGTCCCTCTTTCCATTCTAATTAACCGGATAGTAAATTGATTATATTTTTCAATTAGTAACACTTTTTATATGCGCAATTTATATCTTGTTTGATAGCTCTTGATCAGTACTACTAAACAAAGTTTTCGAAATCACCTACAACCTCATATATATTACAAAGATATGATCAATTGAAGATGAATCCCCCATGAACGAATACGAAACCTTCACAATTCACTGTCCAAATTTTCACTGTTGTCATTATAAGTGAAACTGCTTAAGCGCCCAATGAATCCCACATGAACCAGTATGTAACCTTCACAATCTGTTTTGAATTATGAGGCCAATATTCACAACCACGATAATTGTTATACTCACTCAATGCTTTGCAACATCCATTATCCACATATGCTCGGCGACGACCTTGCTATCCAGAGGCACCCCGTTACAACGACGATCCCATTTGTCCAATAGTTCACGCGCGGTCACATTTTTGTTTTGAATTATAAGGCCAATATAATTCACAACCGCTATGGTCGTGATATTCACGCAATGCTAAGCAACATCCATAAGTGATATACTCAGCGACATACTCGCTATCCAGAGGCACCCTGTTACAACGACAATCATATGTAGGTTTCCTCCAACCACAAGACAAGGCCTTGCCGATTGGCTTGAAAAAATTGCCGACAGCATCCAGGAAGGACGCCCGACTGGGTGGGACATACGAGTATAAGCAGAGAAGAATAAGAAGAGAAGACATCTGCTCTGCTCGACGCATCATTGGTTTTAGTAGTATCTTAGCTCCCAGGAGTAGAGCTGCTAAATTTTTTCAGAAGAGCAACCATTTGGGGAGATCTAGGACATACATGTTTTTTCGAAAAATACGAAAAAGATCTTACCACAATGAAACGGTCTGTCGTTATATCACTTCCCTTCTTTTGGGATAATACAAACTACAGATTTGGACATATGAGCATATTTGGTTGTTTTATTGCGATAATAAAAAGTTTTTTTTTTAAATGATAACTTTATCTGTTATTTTTTTTAGAATAATACAAACCACATATTTGGACAAATAAGAATATTTGGATGTCTTAGTGCGATTTTAAAGAATACATAACTTACAAAATAGCCTTTATCTCTTAGTCTTTTGGGGATAATACAGATTACAGATAAGCATATCTGGTTGTTTTATTGTGATTATACAAAATACAAAATTTAAAAAAATAATGTTATCGGTTTGTCTTTTTGGTTTTGGTATTATAGAGACGGATTTGGACATATTAGCATATCTGATTATTTTATAACCTTATATTTATTTTTTTATGTGTGGCACCTAACTAAAACACATCGCAATATGATTTTCCTACGACGGGTATAGTAATCTGCCCAAATTCATATTTTTTGATATAAGAAAAAAGGTTATCTATGCAATATCTATACTCTGTATTGTTCCAAAAGACAAATAGATAAGGTTATCTCGATTTTTTTTAAAAAAAATTCAAAAGTAATTATTCAAAAGTCTAATGGTTGACATTTGGTGCTATAGCCATATCTTTATTCTTTTTA
>BPLS01000688.1:126404-153201 GCA_019656275.1 Rhododendron kiyosumense | reverse complement strand
GACGAAGCGAGGAGCTTGAAGTACAACCGGGAGGAAGTGACGGTGTTCGGACCGGGGTCTAGGTCGCAGAGGGAGAGGGAGGCTTGAAAATGTTTGTACCTTGTGGTGTATATGGTAATGTTTTGTAAGAAAATAAAGTGGTAAAATGACCTTTTGGAGCTGGTTTTTTCCATTGAGTACTTTGTATGCGGGAATTATGGTTGATCTAATCGTTAATAAAAAAAATGTGTCTTTCTCAATTGATTTCTGCCATATATATGTCCAATGTACTCTAGACCGACCCTAACTTTTCAAAAACTTAAAAAAAATTAAGAATGTGACTCTTTTTTTGTTGCTATTATAAGAAGTACCCAAATAGGAAGGCCCTTTAAATTTTTAAATTTTAGGGTCTTAGAACATCCACATCTCTCTATTCCCTCTCTCTACTCTACACTAACGAGTTAGCCCCCAAAAAACTATCAAAATCCAGCTTTACTAGTCTTGCGGAAATCGCGTGAGAAGTAGCAGGAGCTACAGTTCCTCGTTGAAAGACACGAGGAACTGTTCACTCGCCCCAGCCCCTTCCTCCCGCCCATTCAACCGGTCGAGAGAGAGGTTTCAATCTTGGGGTTGATCTTCCAAGGTTCGATTTTGGGGGTTGATCTGCTGATCAACGGAGAGGGCCGTAGATGTTTTTCTGCATCTCAATTGCAAAAGAAAAAATAATTGAAGAAGATGAAGATAGACGAGAGAGAAAGGGGGGCGGACTGGTAGCGGTGGTTTAGAGAGAGAATGAGGAAGACATGGGTTCACCGGGGGAAGAGAGTAAAGTTGGAGAGAGGAGTAAAGTGACAAATGGGTTTGGACCGTTTGGTTTTGCTGCCTTTTTTTTTTAATAAAGAAACAATATTTTTAATGGTATATTTTTTATATAAAAAGCCTGATGCAAGAGACATTTTAAAAATGAGTAGCTGAAATAATAAAGTGATTTTTTAAAGTGTAATTTGGTTCAAAATATAGAGATTCTTATGCGAATGCTCTAAATCGCACCTCAAGCTTTTTCTGGGTTGGCTCTAAGTGTCCCTCTCTTGTGGGTTTTTTTTTTGGTTGTGCTTTTAGTGTATCCTTGGATGGTTGGATATGACAATAGGATGATAGAGGGAAGCAAGCTTAACTAGAACAGGGATGCTACAGTCACTGCACTCTACCGCACGGTTTGATGTCTACGTAGGGCTCACTTCAGGTCCCACAAATAAAAAAAATTCATAAATTTTAAAAAATAAATTATGGAGTTCCATAAAAAATCAACTCATTTGGATATCATATATTTTTTGAATTTCTAAGAACAAAACCGAGCTCGGTATTTTTGTGAGATCCAAAATAAGTCCCACATAGGCGTGCATTGATGATGCGGTTACTGTAGTTGTATACACAAACTCAGCACCCGTTGGTCTCATTACTCCTTAGGAGTTAGGACAGAAATTATGGAAAGTAGATGACCGCGTGACGTGAGTACACATGTTTGTCAACTTTTCCACCACATCCCCCAGCAAAATCCGGAGTAGTTATCTGAGTGAATTTCAGAGAAATATAGCTCCACTAGGAGTCTAGGAGGAATTATATATTGAAAACTCGATCACGCGATGTGCTCAACTAATAGCCCGTACTTATGTTTTACTGATCAGTAATAGTCGGACATACTATGTGATCGTGTTTTTGAAAGAGGAATGATCTTTCCTCCATGAGTGCTTCGATTTGCCAAAAGATTAACAATATCAAAACACCATAGAGCTTCTCTCCAGTTGATTACAGAGTACTAAGATCATGTTCGGAGATTGTAATTTATCAATATTAGGTAGAAAGCCCTTCAAAACAGAAATCTGTATTGAAATGCCCAATAGGAAAGTATTGACTAACAAATTGTACTCCGGGGCCTTCCTACCGTCGTTTCCCCCTCTCGTTCGCTCGATTCTAATCTCTGTGTCTTCTCTGGTGGTTCGGCACTTGTTAACCCCCCCCCACCTGACCTTCTTACCGTCGTTTCCTCCTCGTTTCCCCCTCTCGTTCGCTCAATTCTGATCTCTGTGTCTTCTCTGGTGGTTCAGCACTTGTGACGGAGTTCCGTCCGTTTTGCTCGGCGAATCTGGTGCAGCTCAGAGCTAGGTAGGCGTGGCGTGTGGTGGTCCGGCAAGCGGCGGGCGTCGGTATGGCTATTAAAGGTGAGGCTAGTAGTTGGGGTTTTTTTTTTGTTGCTTTTCTTTTCCTTTTCCTGGCTATTTGGCCGGTGGTTCTCCGGCTGGTTTCCACTCTGGCTTGTCCTGGTCTAGTTTTTCTAGGTCCAATGGATGTTGGTGGTGGGTTAATAATTTTAGGTTTAGCGTCGGTAGGGTTGCTTGGCCGGAGTTTTCATCTGCGTTTGGGTTTCGTTGTGTGTCTGAGTTGTGCCGGCAGTTTGGTCATGCGATTGGGCTGCAGCTAGAGGTTTCAGTGTTCATCCAGAGTTCATATGTGCTTTCTCGGGTTTGAGCTGGGGTCCGTTTGGGTTTTTTCTACTACCTGGACATAGATTGGTTCCTAATTTAGGCGTTTCGTCGGTCTTGCTTCAGCAGGGGGTGCCTGTGTCGAAATCTTGGTAGTTTTAGTTCATTCTTGTATCTGTTGATGAAATCTGTATTGCCTTCGGATTTTAATATGAAATGAAATTGACATTTTCAAATAAAAAAACAAAAGACTTCCCCTGTTTATAAGCCCCAATAATAGAGGCTAAATAAGTAAATAAAGTTGGCAAAAGGCACATGAAAGGTTAATTTTTCAACAATCAATTGATATTGAAGTCGTCGCTTAAATACTCCAGTTGTAAGATATGCAGTTAAAAATATTATATCCCCTTTGCCTCAAATTTATTTGTTTCTCGTTTCATTTTAATCGGATATAAAAATAGTTAATATCTTTTGTTTGATAATAATATATACAAGTAATATAAATCGTATTTGATATATCTCAATTAATGTTATCAAACAAAAATGTTAAAATCACATAAAATCTTATATAAATTAGGAGACATAAGTAATTAAAAAGTGACAAATCAAAAGGACTTTAAAAATGTGGCCAACAGAAGCAGTAATGGCAAAATAGCTCTATTTAGCCTCAATCGGTTGCGGTGACTTTAGTTCGTGTCTCTTTCCAACTCCAAAAGCATAATTCAAGTCGATCGGGCATTGGTGGTATCTTATTGATCAAATCATGTAAGGGTTTTGTTAATGTATGCCCTAAAGGCATATGATAAAAGTACATTAATTGCTCCACATTACTCCACTTCCATGGAGAATGTAACACAAACAATGCTAGGGTAATTAATTACGTTTTGGAAAGGTAAATCTTTTTTTGTTTGACGAAACTGCCCTAGCTACCCAGCAAACAAAAACCTACTGTAAAAGTTAAGAATTGACCAAATAAATATGAAAACTTATTTGAAAAAAATGTTTGCTCGTGTTCTCTCGTTTTTTGACATATAATTTCAACAAACTTAATTATCACACGTAAGCCACAAAAAAGAAGAGAGGCTATTGAATCAGACCTAACCACTTTACAAAGTTTCAATTGGCCGGTACATTTCTCTTTTTCAAAATTACATACTCCGTATTACGTAGTATGCTAATTAAAAGTCTGTTTGGACTTTCTTGATCACTAATTTATCTATTACTCTGCTGTTTTTTTTTTAATGGGAGAAAACATAAAAGGAAAAGAAGGCAAAATATAAAAAAAGGTTCGAAAAATATAACTTTAGCCCACACAACAAGCCAAAAGTATAAACTTTTTGGCTTAAAATCTGGTTAAGGAAAAAAAACAATAACTTGTTTCGGAATCTATTACTATTTAGTTTTCAAAAGAAGTGCTACAATACCCTTCCATTTGTTTTTCCAAACTTCAACGGTTCAACCTCTCTAGCTTTTTTCTTCCTTTTTTTTTCTTGTATTTAACAGAATAACAATTACTTAGCTTTTAGTATACCATTTCGGTGACTGATAGAGTCCCCAAAGGAGGTTTTTTTTTTTTTTTTTGCTTAAACCCGCAGGAGTTGAAAGACCTTAAAAAATAAAAGGAGTTGAAAAGATAGTATGAAGGGAAAAGTAAAAAGGGTAATTCCAATCTCACCATAAACAAGTTTTCCAGCTAGTCAATGTTGTCTAACCTATTTATTACCTTTGTGAGTTCCTATATACTCCTGAGTATAATTGGCATCATTAAATAAGTATTATTATATACCCTAGGGTATACATTTATAAAACCCATCATGTAATTTTGTTGTGCATTAATTCTTAAAAGTGTACTTGTTACTCATATACCGAAGAAAAATGTGATTTGCTCACTAAGACATCGATTAGATTGATATTATTCGTATTATAAACATCAACATTTATAAAATGAACAGTTCATATTATGTATTTGAACTCGGGACATTGCCGGAACAGGCACAGCAGCCTGGTCCTGAAACTTCTTCTTTCGTTTTTTTTTGGTTGCTTCGGAATATCCGATTCTGAAATTTGGCAGATTCTATTTCCTCATCACCTTTAACTTGGTCGTCACCACACTGGATACTCTCCCCATTAGTTTTGACTTCCCCTTCTCAACGACGGCGTTTCCCCACTTCAGAAACCCAAACGCCGTCGCTTCAAATCCTCAACAGATCACGCCCTCACCTGCATAAAGTCTCCTCAAAAACCCAATCCACCACTCCCCAGATCACTTCTCTCTCAAATCATCTCACTCTCTCTCTCTCTCTCTCTCAGTTACATCTCTCCAGAATGGCGAAGCAACCAGTCCGCGTCCTCGTCACCGGCGCCGCAGGTAAAAGTTCTGAAAATCACCACTCCCTTCAACCTCAGATCTGCTCGATCTCTATATCTGTTCGCTCGATTCAACTCAGAATCCTCTGATTTGTATTCGATTCCAAAATCATCCTGCTATATTTGTATGATTGTGTGTACGTGATAGTAGTTGTTTGTCGCCGTTCTGCTACTCATTTGCACCGATCTCTTTTTCTGCCAAGGCGAGTCAACTCGAGATCCGGTGATTCGGAACCGATTCGACAACTTAATCTGTGAATTAAGTTGACCGTAATGATACGTAGATAATCGGTGTTGTATGATTGTCAGATTGTGTATGGGTTTGCACTACTGCTGGTTTAGATTTGGTTGAAGTTCTCTAAACTGTAAAAAGTTGATCAACCTGATATACGTGTGTGTGTGGATTGATCGTTTTTTATCGTTGTTCGTTACTCATTTTCACTGCTCACTTTTGCTCTTTACTCGATTCAACTCAAAATCCATTAGTTTAATGATAAAATGAAAAAAATAATTTCACTAGGTTAGATTCTATACAAGTTTCCTGATCCGTGAAGAAGATCACACTGCCGTTGTGAGACACATGGAAACACGGAGTATATGATATATCAGCTGTGTTTTATCATTGTCCATAGCCCAAAACTCATTTCCAAAATAACCAAAAGAAGTTTTGTTTAATAACTCGATATCCGACCCAATAGATGAATTAATCCTGGGACCAATGCCACTGTGAGGGCCCAATTAAAGCGGGGAAAATCCCCATATGGACCGGCACAAAATAGGAGTTGATAGCATGAGGGTAGAGTCGAACTCCACTGAAGGCTTCCTGAGACCCTGGTATGACCAAAGGAAGCTCAAAAAAGTGTGTTTTGTTGTGTAGTTCTGCGGAGACTCAAACTGTTGTATAGTTTTTACTTGTAGAGCACATTATTAACCAACGACAGTTCGCCTTATCTTGACCGTTAAATGATTTAGATTTTGCTAAATGAGAGGTAGACGACTTTTTAACTCATCCCAACAAATTTCACCTTTTTTTACCTGGATATTGCGTTATATACACCTTTTGTGAGGCGATGCACTCAGAGATGTCTTTGATTGGTGCAGGACAAATTGGATATGCTCTTGTTCCCATGATTGCTAGGGGAGTGATGTTGGGTCCAGACCAGCCTGTGATTCTTCACATGCTTGATATTGCACCTGCTGCTGAGGCACTGAATGGAGTGAAAATGGAGTTAGTGGATGCTGCATTTCCTCTTCTTAAAGGTAGGCAACCTTAATCGTTCCATACGATATATTGCTAGGAGTTTCATTGTTTTCAGTTATTCTCAATTTTTTCCCCTGTTTTTTGTCTACGAGTTTAGAGGTACAATGACCTACGGTTGAGCAAGTCTAACTTGATATTTTGTGTCAGGTGTTGTTGCTACAACTGATGTTGTTGAGGCATGCACTGAGGTCAATATTGCAGTCATGGTTGGTGGGTTCCCTAGGAAGGAAGGCATGGAAAGAAAAGATGTTATGTCAAAGAATGTTGCCATTTACAAATCTCAAGCTTCTGCTCTGGAGAAGCATGCTGCTGCAAACTGCAAGGTTAATTTAATTTTTTTTGGGATGATTGATCCAATTACCATTGAACAGTTAAAGGCTTAAAGCAAATAAGTGCATATAAGTAGATGGACTTGTGGAAACAATTTGTTGTGGGTGTAAAAAGCACACGTAGTTTTTCAAATTATTTATTAACGAATAAAAGAAGATGGATAGATGCAACAGGTCAACTGTAAAGTAATATTCTGTCTTGCATTCTTATAATTTCGCACATGTTATGCATTTTCATTTGGCTTCCAAAAGACGCCCTCATGCAATAGTGTTTCAGGATTAATGAGTGTGTTGTCTGTTACAGGTTTTGGTTGTTGCTAACCCTGCCAACACCAATGCACTGATCCTGAAGGAATTTGCACCCTCAATTCCTGAGAAAAATATTTCTTGCTTGACAAGGTTGGACCATAACAGGGCCCTTGGTCAAATCTCAGAGAGATTGAATGTTCCTGTATCTGACGTCAAAAACGTTATCATTTGGGGAAATCATTCATCAACTCAGTATCCCGATGTCCACCATGCAAGTGTCAAGACACCTGCTGGAGTGAAGCCTGTACGTGAGCTTGTTGCCAACGACGAATGGTATGGAGTCCATGGACAATAATTTACGCTAGTGCTCACTCCATCCCATATTCTTGGCTGCTCGTTCCTTTTGGGATGGCCCAAAATTATTGTCCATTTTGAAATGTGATGGAGATTGGGACATAAGGCTCAGTTTGGTTTCGTTTGAAATGCGATGGAGAAAAGTTTGCAACTTTCCAACTTTCTAAAGCTGTCCATTATAAAAAGCAGTATATTTATTTGAAAGTGAGGAAAAAATGGGGCACATAATGAAATAATGTTATTGTATTTGAATTGAAAACCATCAATTGCATGTCCCCTTAAATATGTCGAATTTCCAAACAGGATCAAGAATATTGGAGGGAGGGAAAAAAAAGTTCTTCATGCATTGATGTTGTCATGATTCAGCTGAAGGCATTATTCAACATTTTTTACCTTCCACTGAGGACTTATCATTCACTTCCTTGATTAGGTTGCATGGAGAGTTCATAACCACCGTCCAACAGCGTGGTGCGGCTATTATCAAGGCTAGAAAGCTCTCCAGTGCATTGTCTGCTGCTAGCTCTGCTTGTGACCACATACGTGATTGGGTCCTTGGAACTCCAGAGGTTTTTTCCGTTACTGTCTTGTTTTTCTCCTCATCCAATTGCACATTTAGTTACATGTCTGTTGTTATTTGCCAACTGTTCTTACCCTTTCTCTGAACATTGCAGGGGACTTGGGTTTCCATGGGTGTGTATTCTGATGGCTCTTACAATGTGCCAGCTGGCCTAATCTATTCTTTCCCTGTTACTTGTTGCAGTGGAGAATGGACAATTGTTCAAGGTAAGGATGTGGCTTACTAAGTTAATACATGCTAGCAACAGCACCGCAAATATTATCTGTACCTCCTCTTGTTTTGATCAATCTTGGGATACATGAGCATTCCATCAGTGTTGGTGATAAGTTCCATTTTCAATAGCCAATTTTATTTTTTTGCTTCTGATCGAATAACAAAACTATCTGTATGTTTATCTTCATCTTTTGCAATTTGGATGTTTCCCATCTTCTCCTGGTGAGTTGGGATGGTAGATTGTGAAGCTTATTGAAGAAATAATGCTTATGGTGCTAACCATTAGTTGGAAATAATTACTAAGATCAGTGGCGGAGCTAGGATTTTAACCTCGGGGGTGCCGGCTTAGTAGACATATTTTTATCGGAACGTATACTTAAATATATCATAAAGTTTTTGTTTTCCAATTCATTACATTTGTATATTGAAATGATTCTTTAGGCTACATCAAGTATCACGTGGTTATTTTTTATTTATGAAAGAAATTGAGAAATGAGAATGTAAAATAACCGGTTATTTATCAAGTATCACGTGGTTATTGTTTATTTATGAAAGAAATTGAGAAATGAGAATGTAAAATAACCGGTAATTTATCAAATCGAACCAAAATTATTAAGATTATAAGTTGCTATACATGAATAATTATCAATAATATTCAAAATCAGGTATATACAAAATTTAAAATTCGGACACTCGGAGAGCCATGGCTCCGCCCCTGACTAAGATTAGTCCATTCTCTATGTTCATTCCTATTTGTGTACCAACAATTCCTGAATTTCTGCATAGTTTCTCAACTTGATTTCTGCTTCCTTTTTCCATTTAGGTCTTCCAATTGATGAGCTCTCAAGGAAAAAGTTGGATTTGACGGCGGAGGAGCTCACTGAGGAAAAGGAGTTGGCATACTCTTGCCTTTCTTGAATTCCCTCCTCACCTTTGAATTGAGTAGGTCTCTTGTTTTGTGTGTTTTTGGAAGTAGCTACAATTTTGAATAATTCCATTGTCGGATTCTTGAGTCGACGTGTAATGATGGAGAACTGCGTCTACAATCTCTTGTGTGCCTTTCGGATTTATATCTGGATACTTGCACTTTGACTCCTCTCACGGAGGAGTATAGAGAATTGATGGTAGATGAAATATGGATAAAGGGCACTTTTTGCCCTAATTTGGTATATCTTTGTTTTCTTTGTTTCTGATTGCTTGAATTCTCTTGACATATGATATATTGATGGTTTGGTTTTGGCAAGAATGACCCTAGGTTTTCCTTATCAATGTTCTTGATCAATTGATTGGTTAAAGCTCGGTCTGGTAGCTTTGTTTTTGTTCCCTCCACATAATATCGGTAATGGCGCAGCTGTGTGTTTGGATCATAGATTTGTGGAGGAACTTATCCGGGGAAAAGAGAAGATACACAAGAAAAGATATTCAAATTCGTTATTATCCTTTGACAATTTAAACACGGATCACTGCCGTAACTTTGCACCCGCCGTTTGATTTTACCAATTGCACCTAGATGGGTGTTTGTGCAAAATCGCAAATGATACAAAGCCTACCAGGGCTGCGTCAACTTCTTTTCCCCTTATCAACTTCGGTATTGGAGCTTGATTTTTTTCCTCCCCTATTCTCCTCCCTTGTCGTATATCGGTACAAATAACGTGATTTGGGTTTTACAAGGTTGTGGGTTTGTTTGTGGCATGATATCAACGCGTCCTAGATAATTGCTTACCCGATTAGTTCGCCTGCTGGTCCACTTGACTTCTGATGGCGCGGCCAGTGACTTTGGCTAGATGAATACTCGGGGTGCTTGTGATGTGGCTCAGTGCCGAACCTACGAGGACGGATTCCGCTGGTAACTTCCGAGGATCACTACCGGCCCGCTAGCGAATTCCTACTTTACAGTTAAGCTTGTCTCCACAAGATGTCAATAAAAAGGTTCTGTTACTTTCCAGTTAAGCTTGTCTCCACAAGATGTCAATAAAAAAGTTCAACAGAACCCATTACTCTTTTTTCCTTGTACAAATGCAAAACCTAATCGTATTTGTTCATTTTGACTGTTACTGTCAATCAATCTAGCATGTGTAATAACAACGAATTGCGATACCAAAGCTCCGAGTTCCCCAGCTGTGGTACTCCTGTTGTGTCGTAGTCAATGTCGTATGTTCGAGCTTTGATATCCCCTCCTCTCAATACAGAAAACAAATTGTTTTATGTTCGAGCTGTGGTCTCTATCTCTTTCACACACACAAATTGTGTGTATGTTCGAGCTTTGGTAGTCCTAGAAATTCGTTTATAGGAACTTAAACGTTCCAAATCCATGAAACTGACAAAAGGTTGATCTTGTACTCAAGAGAAACTTTTATGAATACCGGAGATACCAAGGGTGTTTGGTATTCCCCTCCAAACCGTTTTGCATTTTCTGGCCATTTTTCAATCACTTTTATGTATACTGGGGATACCAAGGGGGTTGGTATCCCCTCCCCACTTCTCATTTTCCGGCCATTTTTTACCACATTTTGATGATCGGTTTCGTTCATTTTGTAGAGTTCGGCAAGAACCTTAATCGTATCAAAAATTGTACTCATTGAACTTTAGTAGGTACATGGTCGGTACACGTGAAAGTTGAAGAAAACTAAAAATGGGTCCAAAAACACACTGAATTGGAACCCAGTTTTAGTTTTTTTCCACGTGTGCCGATCATGTATCAAATAAAATCCGATGAACACAATTTGTGGTATGAATAAGATTCTCACAGAACTCCACAAAATGAATGGAGGCGATCATAAAAAATGAAGAGGGCCGGGGGGATACCAATCCCCTTGGTATCCCCATTATACATAAACTCAAGCAATACTCAACGATAAGTAAATAAAAAACGAACACCACTAGAGTTTCTAGGTTTTCCATTCGTACAAAAATCCACTTTCCCCAACTAAATTACGAACTTTGCAATACATTTAGCAAAACGCGACGGCGCTAGCAGGTACAAATAAATTTGACCAAATTCAAAGAAGATACAAATAAATACGAGAACATCTTTTTCTTTTCTCCCTCCCCTTCTAAATGAGAAAATAAATCAAGGATACAGTTAAGAAGACGTCTACGTACACACAAGATACAATCAGAATGCTACGACAGACAAAACTCTTTAGATTAGAATACGCTATCTTACGAAAATATAAACTTACGGGTCGAAATACGATTACGGTCAAACTACACCTCTTCAGAAAAAATGCCATTATTTCAAGCCCAAATCAGGATCATCTTCATCATCAGGATCTAAATCACTAGACTGCCTTATTTTCCTTCCATCTCTTGCACCTGTTCTTCCCCTCTTTGGTTTTCCCCTACAGAAAGATCTTGCATTATTGGAAAGAAAGCAAACACACATAAATAGAATCCCTAACTCAATCATGAGCTCTTCAAAATATCCTAGATCTTTGCATACTTGCTGGATTCGTCAAACTAGCTCAAACATAAAGTTTTGGTACTTTTGGATTTCTGGTGATGCTAAGGTGCACTTACCGTCCATTTGTGGCTAAGCCCACGCCCTTGGGCCGACCTTGACCCAAATCCAATCTTCCATCTACGAATGAAGGAAGAACAATAAGATTGTCAAAAATCAGAAATGCAGGCGAGGGACCTCTGAGTGTATCAACAAGATAAGATGCCCACCTTCCCGTCCAATTCCTTGTTCTTCAGCCTGAACATAACCAAAACAAAGCAACCAGATCAGTAAAATGTTTGATCTCGGCGAATCTAGCAACTACAAAATGCAACAGAGCCTCCCTTTTGAAGGGACATTTTCTGCTTGCGGTAAACAAAACTCATTGGGATGGTGTAAACCAAAGTGTAGAAAAACAAAGACTGAAAAGAAAATTAGCAAAGCAGGACACAAAAATTAGATAGCATCTGAAGAAAAGACACGAAGGGTATCTTAAAGTGAACATATAATATCAGATAATACTGCAGAGAATTCTCTCTCCTTTCTGAAGTTCTTCGTATTACCAGGATTAAGGAATCAACCAAATACTTGACGCCTTTAATCCTGATTATTGTTGTTCTGTTTCCTCTCTGTGCATGATACCATGACAGAAGGGGGTTTCTTTTTAAAGCCACCAGACCCCAAGTTGCAGGGCGTGGTAGTCAGTTGCTAATACGACTAATATTGAGCTATTTGAAACGGATTACAAGTAGAGATCCTAATGCTATCACTTGAGGTAAATTGGGTTTGGTTCACATTTTCCATATGCCATAGTTATAAGTGTTTTGGCTAAAAGCCCAAAGGAGTCAAGGATCTGGCTACCCTTCATATGAGTACACATCACCAGATTATACCAACAACCACAGAACTAGTACTTCCAACAACAGTGGTGGCAAATAGACGATCCACAGCTTATAAGAAAGTTATGCATACCACGGGCGAGGTTACCGAGGACAATGAGAAGATCCTATCTTCAGGCTGCAATTTTCTGGATTTCTTTAAGCTGCAGCACAATGTTAAACAGTAAATAACAACTAACGGTAGAAATTAAAGCTTTATAAGTTTCCATTGTATTGCAACTTCACAAGTCAGGTTCTTTTGACCTTTTCTCTGACAACAGTTTCCATCAAGATTGAATATTTTTCACTCTACAGAGTGTTAAATCTTACTTTGTTGTGTTTCTCGATGCAGATAGTAACCCATCAAACCCTTTAAAGGCATTGCCGAAGTGGCTTGATTCTTGTAAGTAGCTTGTCTCTAACTCATAAACCTACAACAATCAACACAGGCTTTAAACTCAAGATAAAAACAGTCAAGTTTGGCTCATAATCAGCGCTGAATACGCAACAACTATATGTCCCATAAATCTATGGCTGATAGAGCATCTCTAGTAGTTCAATAGCTAAAGGACTATTTGCTAGTATATATTAGCACTGAAATTGTCATAATGCTATATCTTAGCCATGTTGCTACAAAGATGCAGATGTTATTTCTTATATATTTCTAAAAAAATGCCAAATCAAACTGTTAGATGTTGATTTGGCTTGCTAAATGTTAGCAATAGCCAACATTGTGCCAAATTATAGCCTATGTAGCAAGGACACTTCACCGAAGCTCACTTACAAGTGTCAAGACACTAGGCGGACACCGACACTTTCCAGACGCATGATATTTTTTTCTCATTCTTTCATTTGGACACTCTTGAGCACGCTAGGAGGCTTCTTTTCATGTCATTTAAAAGATGGTGGTCAATTAAATATAAAGACATGTGAGTTAACATTTTCTGATGCAACGCTTTTGTACCTTATGCACCGAAACATGGAAAACAGTTAATATGGTCTTATGATTTTTATTAGAGGATGGGTTTTCACTTTATATTATACAACAATAAACAAAAATATTTTCCTAAGCGGGTCCCCAGCGTGTCGTGTCATCCAATTTCGGAGATTCACGTGTCAAAGGGTAGGAATTGTGCTTGTCGATATCGGCACTACATAGATTATAGCTAGAAGTAAATATAGCATGCATTCTCCCTCACCATTTTCTTAACAAAAAAAAAACTTTATGCCTACATATTGCTATAGCAAATTAAAAACCCATGTAGGAAGAAAACCATAGAGCAGAACCATTGGACAATAGCATGTCTGTCTATGTATACACATGCATAAATTTTATAGGTGAATATGTACTACCTCTGTTCCAAAAGATTGTTCGATCCGCAAAACAAAAACTAAAAAATAATGCATTTTTGTCGAAAAAAATTCCGTCTTTTTGCTGCAAGTTACTAAATTTCAATCAGTTCTTTTAACCCATCAAAAAAACTTTTGAATTTTTCTTGATATAAATGTATTGTTTAAGTTCTCATATTGCAGACTGGACAATCTTCTTGGGACGGAAGTCTTACATTTTAGTACCTGTTTTTCAATGGTATGAAGCTCCTCCTGAAGCTTCTGTCTCTTGCTCACGAGAGACGTAAGCCTGGTTGCAGGATTATTCGAAGTTTTTTTCCCTGAAATTGAAAAGAAAGGAAAAGAAGCTCGAATCAGATATAATACGAATTGAAAGTTTCAACTTTCGGAACAGAAATTAGGGTTTCCAACGGTTACCGCCAGATTGCATGACGAAAACGGTAATTTAATCTGGCTCCAGTTGGAAGATCGAACCGAAATTCAAATGAATTGTTCGGTATTTAAACGGAATCTAGGGCACTAGGGCTTGAACAAATCCAATCGCGTTCTCGGAAGGGCTCGAGGGATAGGATAGGCTAGGATAGGATAAGGCGGGAATAGTATAACCTTGTCCTTGTGGCAATCTCGGATAAGTGAAACTGTGAAAGTACACGTCTCTCCGCTAAGGTTATTCAAAAATAAATACTAGGAGTACTTATTTATAATTTTTAAATTTAAAAATAATATGTTTACGAAAATAATTTTTTAATTTTTTGCACCGTTCAAAAGATATTATCGAGATCTATCAAATAAAATCTATATTGTGTCCATTATTTTTAAGTTGGAAAATTACAAATAAGTACTTATTTTTTAAGATCACCTTGTAGTACTAGTAGATAAACATAAAGTCTACCCCTACTGTTCTGTTTCTCCGCTCCCTCCATTGCTCTCAATCTTACCGTTTAAAAGCATTTTGGATAGTCCAGATTTTAAAAAACTGTTCAAAATTCAGACCATTGATTATCGAAACAAAACGGTGAGATTGAGCGTTGTGGTGGCGAGCTGTGAATTAGAGCAATGGGGTAGACTTTATGAACTGAGTTTGATTATTTTTGGATTTCGTAAAATTTTTAAATCAAGCTCGAATAAGTTCTTATTCGGTATTTGTTTGACTTGTGACATTCAAAAAATTAATATTATTTGAGATCAACTTGATTAAAGCTCTCTTGAGATTGATTTGCCCCGTAACCAAAGTCTGAACATAAACTTAAAACTCGTTTTTTTATCAAATCAACTGGAATAACCAAAATGGTCAGTTCTTTTATCAACCTTAATTAAACAGATATGGTTCATTTGGACTTCTTCACGTGTTTCAATTGGTCTCACAATTTTATTTACCTTTTCTTTATTTAACCTCGGCGAGGATATGCTAATTTTGGATCTCATTTTAACTTTAGAATTGAGAGATAGAGACCCGATTTGAGAATCAGTTCGAGATCATCTTTTTGCATTCTCATTTTGAGTTATACTTTTGCATAAAACATAAAAGACTACTCTACCCTTGACATTTCAAAATATTACTACCTTGTAATATTTGCAAATTCTAGTACAGTATGATAAAAAAAAAAACACGCTAGACTCCAAACACTACTTTATAAAAGAAATTTGTTCTACATATACCATCCAATTATTAAGAGAAAATTTCTCTTATATTCCTTTGGCTTTGACCAAAAATTTATTTTAGTCCTTCAACTTTTAATTTCGGTATAAAAATACTTCGACTTTCCAATTTTTTTCAATGTCATCATTTAGGAATATATACATATATACACGAAAAATAGACTGTTTGGATCAAACACACTACACACATCAGATGTCGTTGATTCCTGCATAAGCCCCCTCGGTTTTTTTTAAAGAATTTTAGGATGGCTCGGATCGGCCGTCTGATGGCCGGAGACGGCCAGGCGTGGCCGTCGGTCCTTATAGCAGGACTTTAAGAAAACAAATTTCTTCTAAAGAATGAAATTGAAAAAAATTGAAAAGTCAAATTATTTTTATGCCAAAATTGAAATGTCAAGGATCAAAATGAATTTTTAATTAAAATCGAAGGAATATAAAAGAAATCTCCGCTAATATGTTCCTAATCAATTCTGATCACCTTTAAGGCTTAACACCTAAACCATTCGCAATTTAAAATACAAAATCTCAAGAAATACAGTATAAACTCCCGTCCTTTTCAGAAAAGAATACACGTTTCTCCTTTTTTTTAGGTTGACTTATTTACGGAGGAGCTGTGATTTCCTTATTCAAGAATTCGAGCGATTTTGGTTATTCATTTCGGCATTAAATGATCTAAAAAAGTTTCATTTAACTCTTGACCGACCAAATCCAAAACAGACGCGCGCGATTCACTGCCGTAAACAACTATTCACATATGCTCTTTTAAAAATACTCCTCTCTCTCTTTTTTCCCTTGTAGTTTTGCCCCCACAACTGACAACACGTATCATCTCTCTCTCTCTCTCTCTCTCTCTCTCTCCGAAAGCAGGGAATAGTATTCATTATCCGCCAAAACAATTCCTTTTTCCTGTTTCCTTTTCTTCTGTTCGGTGGCTGCCTTTGATTCTACTTTCCTCTCTCTCTCTCTCTCTCCCTCGTCTTCTGATCAGCATTAGCCATGTCTTTCAGAGGGGTAAGTCCTTTGCCCTCTATCCTATTAATTCGTGTTGCATTATTTAGATCCGATTTCATTTAGTCCATGCGTGCTTTAGAATTTCTTTATCTGATGTTTAGACCCCATGCTCTTCGCTTTGATATGTTTTTTTGACTACTTAAACACGGATTTTTCCTTCTTTTTTTTTTCCGCTGTTGCGAGAAGTGAATTTAGGCTAGATCTTCGTTACTGGTTGATGCTATTGAATTATAAAAAAGAGTCTGATTTCTTATAAGCCACACCACGAACAGCTAATTGTGTCTGAGATGTTACAAAACTCAATCTTCTTGAAAGGTTTTTAAGAGACATTATTTTGGTAAAAAGGTGAGTTGTTTGGACTAAAAAGAGTCGAGCTTGATTGTGTTTCTTGGATTTTCTTGAGAAAACTTGAGGGTAAAAAACCCCCTTAAATGTTTGCGTTGAAAAGTTAAATTTGTGTGCTGAAATAGATATGCCAAAGACATTTGAAAAATGATTCCTCGCTGCCACGTGGTGTATCATAGCCTTTCTCCGACACATTTGTGTGGGCTCCACCACAAAGTGTGTGTGGCTGGCTCCACCACAAAGTGTGTGTGGCTGGCTCCCACACAAATGTGTGCTGGAGAAGGGCTCTAGAGCACCACTTGGAGCACTTAATAATCACTTCAAAGGCATGGGCTTTTCGGTGCTATTTTAGCACACCAAAAATAAATAAATAAATAAACCCACCTAAAATAGACAGCCCAAAAACAGTCTCTTGGAAATAGCAGTTCTTATATGCAACTTTGAATGGAGAACAAGCTTTGGTCTGCGGTGAAACAGTCTATTGGCATTTTGACAAATGAAGTCATTTCACACACCAAAGTGCTTGTTTTCTTGAGAATTCAATAGATGGAATTCTTGTAGGATTCAAAGGTAGTTGTTATTCGTAAATTGGAATGATACCGCTTCATTTTTTGTTTGAATTCTTTAGAGATTTCTCCTCTTTAAATTTTCCTTTTTCTCATTTTGGTGCTTTGAGAGATTGGTTGGAGGATAAGAATTGTGCTCAAAGGCTTCCCTAGTTAGCCATATTCTTGAATTACTTTTGAGATTGGAAAAATAGTATCAAAGGAAGCTATAGATAGCATTTATCTTTACTTTTTGGCATTTCCTTTTTCAGGACCGCAGGATTTATATTCTTATTGGTCTTACACTATAAAAGAGAATGCTTCCAAGTAGGGAAAGCTCACAGCATTGCGATGCTCCATTTTCATTGTCATTTTGTAGCTATTTGACACTTGTCCAGTTTGAACCTTCGCTTTTGTAACATGGAGGAGCTGTTGAAATTGTGGATTTAGTTTGCATCAAATAAGTTTAACGAGTTATGGCTGATAAAAATACAAAATTTTGTGTATATATGAATGTATGATCTTTATTGAATTATTTTGGCATTTATTTGGTCAGACAAATGCATCATCTGGCATGGGTGTTGCTGATGACTGCAAGAGCACATATCTGGAACTGCAGAGGAAGAAGGTGCACCGTTACGTGATCTTTAAGATTGATGAGAAGAAAAAAGAGGTTGTGGTTGAGAAGACTGGAGGTCCAGCTGAGAGCTATGATGATTTTACCGCATCTTTGCCTGAGAATGATTGCCGATACGCAGTGTATGACTACGACTTTGTGACGTCTGAAAACTGCCAGAAGAGCAAAATCTTTTTCTTTGCCTGGTCAGTTTTTGTTTCAGATGCTTTAATCTCGTTGTTTTGTTGTTATCATATTACCCTCAAGCTAATTAAAAAAATATGTTATCCTCGAAGCCATCATGTGTAGTGGAGACTTGTGACTGTTTTTTTATTTCAAGTAGTT
Source organism: Rhododendron kiyosumense (assembly GCA_019656275.1). Lineage (NCBI taxonomy): Eukaryota > Viridiplantae > Streptophyta > Magnoliopsida > Ericales > Ericaceae > Rhododendron > Rhododendron kiyosumense. The sequence goes on along the minus strand of BPLS01000688.1, from coordinate 135,204 downwards.
GATACTTGAGACTCCTTTTTTTTTTAACCAATTAAGTAGTTGAGATTCTATTTTCATTATACTTGTTTATTTATGACTATTAAAGCATCCAACTCTAGACTAATCAGCAATGAGTGGAGAGGCCGTCCAGGCTCATATACTAGTTTTGGTGGTTATAATTAACCAATATGGGACAAGCTCTATCATTCTGCATTTGTTAACCTGTGTGTGGAGAGCTAACTAAGAATCCATAACATTGGGATCATTACTAATCAAGGTGCACTTATGGCACAAACAACGGGGCAACCAATCAAGAGAGTATTATCCATAAGCCTCCAAAAGTCTAGCTTTGATATCTTGTTAAAGCATCCAACTCAAAACGAATTGGCAATGGGTGGAGAGGGAGCCTAGGCTCATAGCCTCATATACTAGTTTTGGAGGTTGTAATTAACCAATGTGAGACAAGCTCTAACAATAACCAATCATGTATTTGCAAATCCATCATCAAGGATCATTTTACTTTTAAAAATTATTTGTTGAGCAGATATCTTCCTCCCCTATTGAAGTAGTTTATGTGAATTGTGTTCTTCAGCATGTTGTGTATGTAAGTACTGGGGCTTCCTCTTGTCATTCTTGCTGTCCAGAGTTAATGATTAAGCCATCAAATATCTTCAACCGACTTTTGCAGCATCATTTGTCTTCTTTCACATTCTTGGACTGTTGGACATGCTAAACTTGTTTGATGCAGGGTATGCTCTTGGAAACAGTGCTGTTTATGTGGTTTATCAACTTTGTTACCACCATTTCTCATGGTTTCGTTTGCCTATCGCAATTCTCAAAGATAGTTTCTGTTTTTGCACATAGTTTTTTGGACATACTGGGGGGCCCCATGGGCCGACTGTTTGGTCCCGCCCCTTTAGAGAAGCCGGTTCCAAAATTAACTAGATTCATTGAATTCTTTTACTGCATCCCATGCTGACAACTCCCATTCGATCACCCCTACTAAGAGCATGATGTAAACACATGTTTTTCAGGTCTCCTTCTGTTTCCCGGATTCGTGCCAAGATGTTGTATGCCACATCCAAGGAGCGATTCAGACGGGAATTCGAAGGCATCCACTATGAGATTCAGGCCACTGACCCAACTGAAATGGATCTTGAAGTGCTGCAGGACCGTGCAAACTAGACCCTATTCAGTTGTATAGAGGGGTTTAGCGTTGCAAGAGAAACTTCTTTCTTTCGCAACTAACTCTTCATGTAAAAGTAATACATATGGCTTAAACAAATAAATGATTTGCCATCTGGGATTGCTGATTTTGGAGCCTCTTTCGGTGTTGGCTTAGTTTAACCCTATTGTTCTGGGTGCCCAGGGGTTCCTTATCATCATGATGCTTCCCAGATGGAAAATGGGCATGCTTATGGATACTGGTGTTTGAATGAAAATGAATCATATATGCTACTACTATTACTTTGAAGACTGATGAGGCATTTTGTGATCCCTACCCTGGTCATCAGTTCACATACTTGGAAGTGTTGGTTTCGTTTGATTTTCTTGAAGTGCAGTTATGGTTTCTTATGATAAGGTGAATGTGCTAACAATTGATAATCTGATGGGGGGTTTGTTTGTAGTTTGAACCATCTTATCTTAGGGTTCCGTGAGAGTTCTCCCCAAAGTTGTTTAAGGCATGCCTAGGCACGCGCCTAGACCTGAGGCCCCATGAGACTTAGGTTGTGCCTTACGGAGGGTGGTTGTGTGCCTTACGGATGGTGGGGTGAGGCAACATGAAGGAAACCGGCCGTAGGTGCTTTGGTTGCGCCCTCTTTTGGCCTTAGCAAGTGGTGTGTCTCTTTCAAGTCGCTTTGGAAAGTAGTAGAAGCCAGACGTTAGCCTTAGCAAGTGGTACTTATCTCTTTCAAGACGATTTGAAAAGTAGAAACATAAGGTGCTTTGAAAAGTAGAAACAAGCTGGTAAAATTGTCAAAAATGTTACTAGAAGTTAGAACCCAGAATCATGACTTTATAAGCTGTACTAGAACTATTGGGGCATTTCGTCGGTTATACGCACAATCAAAAGGGTGTGGTGTGATGCGACAACACTTTTTGTTGGAAATAATGGGTACCATACATGCACTTTCATTTAATGTACCAAAAAACGTATCTGCAAGGAATCCCATCGCACCTATGTTAGGACCGAAGCTAAGATCCTACTATATGTGGGTTGTATTAGGAGTATGTTTTAACCTCAGTGAAAAGCTACGGGACTCGAACACGGGCCTTGTCCAACCACCAAACAACCCCTCATTACTGTAGAAGATAGTGTCTCTTTGGAAAGACGTGCATTTGCTCTACGGAATGGCCAAAACCTAACTTGCATTCTACCGAAATGGGTAAAGGGCAGCACATCATGTTTGGGATGGTTTGGGGAATTTATTTGCACAGATTTTATTTGGATGGCCTGAAATACTATTGTGTATTATGTATAGTACTGGTGGGTAGATAACTGTATAAAAATGATTTAACTGGCAGTCATCTAACTAAAAACGATTATCCTAAAAAATACTCCCTCCGTCCCAAAACAGGTGTCTTTTTTTGACAGTCGTGCCATTTACAAATTTTCTTATATTTTTGAACTTATAATTTTTTCAAGATTTTTAAATTTTTTTATACTTGAAATCTATCAAACAAGATCTATATTGGCTATTGCATGTAAAAAATATTATAGATAAAAAGATATAGACAATATTTTGAGGCCTCCCAAATAGTGAAAATGGACAATTTGGGATGGAGGGAGTATTAATTTAAAGATAATTTATTCAAGCCATATAATCACATACTTAATTTGAGACGGATGGAGTATTAATTTAAAAACGATTTATTCGTGTCATATAATCACATATGAAGCTTATTAACATCCGATCAATCGGATTTTTTCATGAATGATCTATTCACAAAAGTTTTATACTCCGTATAAGAAAACAGATAGAATCACCAAAATAAAATCATTGTTGGCGCAAGACCGTATTTTCCCCTAACTTCCTTTATTATCATACATTTATGGGGTGTTTTGTGTCATGTGAACTCCACATAGAGCGCTACCGATTGAGGGGGGCAAAAAACAAAAACTCTCTACATAGAAGGTGTTTCACCACCTACTTTTCACGTTATAAGTTTTTGGTTTGGGAAGATATTATTGGAAAATACATGATGGGACATGAACTATACCAAAATTCCACAAATCAACTTTAGACAGGGTGCTTGATATTCTCATCTAAATTGACAAACTGTGGCACTGTTGCTTTGGCTTTACTCACGTAAGTGGCGTTGGATCTAAATACTCTACTAATTAGAGTAATTATTTAGTTCTAATAGGGTACTGCCACTTGATACTTCAAATTATTTTTGTTTTGTTTTCTTTGTAATTTAAAAAGAATTTTTTAAAAAGTTCTCTCTAAATTCCTTCTAGATTTTTCATATTTTTAACATTTCTCTCTCTCTTTCCACTTATTACCTCTATTATTTTTCAAAAAAAAATTTCAAATTCCAATCCAAATAAAGCATTTATCATCGCATATTTAGATAGGACTCATATACTAATCGTGAGGTTCACGTAGAGGTATGAAAATAAAAGGATATGTGGCACCACGTGGCGATACCTTAGAGGCATACACCAAAGGCATTAAATAATTTTTTCTGACTATTAGGCTAATTATTGGATATACTCACAGACTAACACGTGACATTGACATGTGATACTCCCGCAATTAAAAGATTGCCATCACACAATGTAAGTCAGTCATTGTCCCTAAATCCTCCAACTAAAATGAATAAAAATCACTTTGTTTGGGTCTCCTCTCAGAAATAATTTCTCTAATTTTTTATTATTATTTTGTCATCCGTATTTTTTCGTCTTTAATGATTTTTTGTCAAATTTTTTACTTATTTTATATTTTTTGGATGCACATAGCGTATATCTATTCAAAAAATAAAAAAGTTTGTAAAAATATTAAATTTTTTTTACTAAAAACAAAAAAATATGCAAATCTTTAGAACTTTTTTATCTCAAAATTAATTTCAAACAACCAAACAAAGTGATCTCTGCTATGTACGACTTGTGGATACGTATATCGGTATATGGTCAGTGACAACGCCACGTGGTATCTCGAAAAATTACTCTACACTACTTGTGATGCTTAACCGAGCTGGGATTATTCAATGTTGGTGAGCCGACTGCACTATACGCATATCTGCGTGTACGTATGAATTTTCTAGGGAGGAGTACATAATAGAGAGTGCTGGTGGCCCCCCGCAGAAAGCTCTGCACTTTGCGTTAATCGCTTTCCCGTCCGTCTTTCTTGTTCCTCCTTTATATGCTAAAAGTAGTAATTGGCTTTCAGATAACATTGTTTAATAAGGAATCACGGACGTATGTCTCCGTTCCAGCTCCCTTCTCAGTAGTCACGTGAAATCTGATCTTGCGTTTCACCTGAATCTACTCGTCCATGCGCGTGTTATCAGTTCTACGAAGAAGCAAGAAGAGTTTCAAGGAGTGCTCGTCAGTTGAATTGCTCTCTTTTTGTGCCAGTTTTCGTGTTGCTTCTTGTAATTTGGTCAATGGGTATGTGAATCGCTCATGTGAAGGATTCATGCTTGGTTTCATTGCGGACAGGTTAAAGCTGATCTGGGTTTTAGGTCAGTTTTCTTGATTCATGACTGTGCAGTTTCCAGTTCTGGTTTAAGCTGATTTGGACCTTTTTTGGGTGCTATTGTAGATTTTTCAGGCAGTTTGGCCTAAACCCAGATCCCAAAATCTTGTGCGCCTCATGGGTTTCTTGAATTTGATGCTGTTATGTGGTTAGATTGAATCCATGATCATATGAATTTTGTTGATGTTTGTACACTTCGGTTGAAAAAAAAAACTTGGGGAGAAGTTTATGAGAGCAGTATGAGATAAAAAGGGTTGATACCTAAAAGTTTAAGCCTTTATAATCTTGGTAGTTATGAGAAGAGCCTTTGATTTGAGCCAAAAGATCAGAATTTTCAAGTATGGGTGGTAATTCTAAAACCATAGTGTGGTTCAGGAGGGATCTGAGAGTAGAGGATAATCCTGCTTTAGCTGCTGCTGCTAGGGATGGGTCTGTGTTTCCTGTGTATATATGGTGCCCAAAAGAAGAAGGGCAATTCTACCCCGGTCGAGTTTCGAGGTGGTGGCTTAAGCAATCTCTTGCCCATTTGGAGAAGTCCTTGAGATCTCTTGGAGCTGAACTTGTGCTGATTAAAGCCCAGAGTACTCTTTCTGCTCTTTTGGATTGCGTCGATGCTTCCGGGGCGACAAAAGTAGTGTATAACAATCTTTATGGTATGCTTAGTTCCTTTTTTTCTTAATTTCGAAATTCTTTCTTCTATATTGATGTCAGATGCTAAAAAGTCTCATGGATGTGGTTCATTATTTTGTGCTTAAATGATCCTTTTTTGGTAGTCTAGCATCAGGATAGTTTGAGCATTTCTGTTGGTACTTAAAATGGATTGTGAATGATGAAATGTGTATTTTGAAAAAGTTAAAAGCAAGTTATTGAAGGTGGACTTGTATGGATGAAGGTAGACAGTCTAGAAATAGGAAAATCATATCATAGTTAAAACATCTTCTGACCTTTTGAATTCGAAACTTCTCCTCTTCATCATGGAGTCGCTTGATCACCATTCTGTTTGAAAGTCCTGACTAAATCTGGAAGAGGAAATGGTCATTGACTAAATCCGGAAAAGGAAATGGTCATTGAGATATAAAATCTAAGCAATACAATAACACCCTTGAGTCTTGGAAATTGAACTACCCATAATCTTGCTGTGGTAATTTTTCTTGTTTTCCCTAGTAGTTGAAACTCAAGCAGCCATAGCGAGTGACTCAGTTGCTGCACTGATAAGACACTCAACTTCTGGCTGATTTAATTAATTAGAGGACTTCCTTACATGTTATGATTTCTCCTGATTTCCAGATCCTGTTTCACTTGTTCGTGATCACAACATCAAACAAACGCTGGTTGAACTTGGCATATCTGTGCAGAGCTACAATGGTGATTTGTTGTACGAACCATGGGAAATATATGATGATGAAGGCAATGCTTTTACGACCTTTGATGCATATTGGAACAAGTGCCTGGAAATGCAACTGGAACCAGTTTCACGTCTTCCTCCATGGCAGTTAGTGCCAGCTGCAGGTAGGTAATGGCTGTATTTACTGTGTAAAATGAAAATGCACCGAGGGCCTTTTGTTTGCCCAGATTTGAGCATTAGGGGTGGATTATAAATCCTTGGTTGAAACTTTTGCTGTCTGGATTTAATTTCTATCGGATATGAAATCCCAAAAGGATAGTGGATTTAGAATACGATCAGAATGTGATATTAGTCTGTAGTGTTAATTTGATTTGTATGTTGCCTACATTATATAAAAGGATTCATAATAATTTCTAAGCAGTAAAGAACAAGTTAAGGCAGATGCACTATTTGGAAAATTTGCTGTTGGTGTAGGTGTTGCCAGGGTTTTGTACTAAAAAAAGTAGAACTTCTACAGAGGAGAAGATTTGAAAAAGAAAACAAACTACTTAAACTTTGTTTGTCGTTTCCCGTGTGTTATTACAGGAGCAGTTCAAAATTGTTCAATTGAGGATTTAGGTCTTGAAAAAGAATCAGAAAAATCAAGTAATGCTTTGTTAGGAAGAGGATGGTCTCCAGGTTGGAGCAATGCTGACAAGGCTCTAAGTGAATTTGTCGAACATCATTTGCTTGACTACGCCAAAGATAGGCTAAAGGTTTGGGGAAGCTCCACCTCTCTTTTATCTCCTTATCTTCATTTTGGGGAATTAAGTGTGAGGAAAGTTTTCCATTGCGTGCGACTGAAGCAGATACACTGGGTGAGAGAAGAGAATACTACTGGAGAAGAAAGTGCGGCTCTTTTCCTTAGGTCCATTGGGCTTAGAGAATATTCTCGGTACATTTGTTTCAACTTTCCATTTACTCACGAACGATCGTTGTTAAGTAGCCTGAAACATTTCCCTTGGCGTGCGGACCATGCCCTTTTCAAGATTTGGAGACAGGGTCGAACTGGTTACCCTTTGGTTGATGCGGGAATGAGAGAACTTTGGGCAACCGGTTGGATTCACAATAAGATAAGAGTGACTGTTTCGAGTTTCTGTGTTAAGTTTCTGCTTCTTCCGTGGCAATGGGGAATGAAGTACTTCTGGGACACACTTTTGGACGCAGATTTGGAAAGTGATATTCTTGGCTGGCAATACATCTCAGGGAGTTTGCCAGATGGGCATGAGCTGGAGTGTTTAGATAGCCCACAGGTATGTTAAGATCCATTGTCTTTTGAGGCATTTTCAAGTCTTATTTCATGATGAATCAAGATGCTGTGTATTCCAAACTTAAAAGTTAAAACTAGCAAGATCTTATAGACAGGACATTAATTGCTGGCAATGAATTATGCAGTTGTAGCATAGTTGGAAAACTGATAAACTATCCACATAATATTTTGGGGGGTCTATTTTGTACCTTTTTTTGGCTTCCAGAAATCTTGCGAATGCTTCCTCAAGGCCATCAAAAGAAAAAGGATTTCTTCCTATTTACGGGTCATTTTATTTTATTAGTTCATTTTTGGTGAAAGGACATCATGAGGTATTGGATAGTATGGTCTTAGCCATGTCTAGGTTCCTTTTAAATTAAAATGAATGATATAAGGATATATTAGTGACCACTAGAAAATTCGTGATATTTCTATTCAACTTCACAGCTTCGTTGAGATTCTCATGTTCACTTTCCAAAGGGCTGGTTAACGTAATTCTTTTGCCTACACAATGACCAAGGTGTAATGAACTACAGATTAACGATGATTGATGGAGATTACGATCAAATAGTGATGAGGAAAACAAGTTGTAGATTCTCGCCCTAACTGCATTTTTTTTTTGGAATTTTTGGGTTAGGTTCAAGGCTTTAATTGTGATCAAGAGGGAGAATACGTGAGGCACTGGTTGCCTGAGCTAGCAAGAGTTCCAAATGAGTGGATCCATCATCCTTGGGATGCACCCCTTACTGTTCTTAAATCAGCTGGGGTTGAACTAGGATTAAACTATCCAAACCCTGTTGTGGATATAGAATCAGCAAGAGATCGGTTGACCGACGCTATCAGCATCATGCGGGAAATTGAACTGGCATCTCGGGTGAAGAACTCAAATGGGACAAACGAAGAAGTTGTTGATAACACCGACAATGTGGAAGCTTTGGATATTCCAAAGGTAGTTTTGAAGGGAAGAACTTTTTGCCCCACTAGTTCATCTAATGATCAGAAGGTGCCCTCAGTGCAGAATTTGAAGAATGAATTGCTCAATAGAAAGAGACCAAAGTACAATGACAATGAAATGGCATTACAAAATGAGTTGCCAAATTGCGAGGATATGGTGGGAAAATCAAGAATGGATGATGACTTGAGCTCTACGGCTGAGTCCTCTTCGGCTAAGAAGCAGGCAACTACCAGCATAAATTCGTTCTCTGTACCATCTTATTCCGCATCACCAAAAGGCACCATGGAACAGAGTTCAAGCAAATATGGTGAGTTTTTTTTTCATCAAAAATATGCTTGAGTTATCTACCATCCTTTCGAAATTGAAAACCTGCATGTTCTTGTGATATTGATTTTCTTTTAGCATATGCTCTAAATACAACGATCTTATTGGTTTCCTGGCTACTGTGCATAATGAACCCATTCATTCCTTGTAAAAAGTAGTGAAAATGGAAAACAGGAAAGCAGAAAGAAAGGAAAAAGGTGGCAGAA
>BPLS01000688.1:53161-122951 GCA_019656275.1 Rhododendron kiyosumense | reverse complement strand
ATCGTAGCCCCCCGCACCCCCCAAATTACAGACCGTCTAGGCCGAAGACCTAGTCTACTTTCATTGGATCATCAGTGATGGGCTAGATGTCATCGCTCCACTCGTTTCATTCAGCTCCGATATCTGACCTTCTTTCTAAAACTTTTCAGTATCTCTTCATACTTAACATATAAGTCACAGTTCTAACACAATTCATGACAGTGATGGAGGCAATAAGGACCCGGTAGGGGCCAGTGACCCCACTGGAATCTCAGTTTTGTTTTTTGCTTCTAGTTTGGTTTATATACAAGTACTAAATTTTATATGAATTTTTCTCAAATTCTCGGCGCAACGTACTCCATTAAGATTTATAACTTCCTAATACCACATGTTCACAACTGTTTTTTTTTTTTGGGATTGGATGTTCATAACTGTTGGCTCACATCCATTCCTGACAGCGCCATTGATTCTGGACGCAACTGCATTCAAGCATGCACATGAGCATATATATATATATATATATATATATATATCGGAAGTTCGAAATACTGTTCCGTTCGAAAGTTGTGTTCCTAAACTTTTTGTGATAAATATGTGTTCAAAATTACATGTTCAGAAACTGCAGAGACGGTGTTAAACTTGGATTCGAATTCCTCCCTTACACATATGAAACAGAAATATTCATTTCGTGATTAGTACTGTAATTGGGAAACAATTTTATTAATTAACTAACCCTGGATTAAACTTAAGATAATGTAGAGAGAGGTTTTCAAACTTCAACGCAAAGTCAATCTATGAAGCGTTTGATTTTGGATTTTTCTAACGAGATTTTTGTTTTCCCAAAAAAAATTGGTTGGATTTGATTCCGTAAGTTAATAGTTTAGTAAAAACTCAAAGTAAAACAGCCGCCTATCACTCTCTCCCTCTCTCTCAACCCTGGTAACCACAACTCCTGTTTTTCATTTCCCTCCCCCCTCCGAGGGTTTCATATCCTTGTGCGGCGACGGGAGAGGATGGCCATGGTACTACCAACTATTTTTTTCTTTTTTTCCTTCCGTCTCTCCAGATCAACGATCTGTGAGAGTTTTGTCTTTCGTTCAACAAGAGATATTAGTTTTGTCTTTAGACGAATTTTGTTTACAGATCGGGTTTTCTCAATCGAGGTTGCTTCACAACGAAATCTGTGCTTCAGTGCTCTATCTGTACACGATAACTTTGGGGAGGCAACCCGTGGCGGCTTGGCAAATTTGTAGTTCTTGGGAGTTTATTGGTGCATTCATACTTGGGTGGAGTGCATCTGATCGTCTGGGTATTTTGTATCTTTTGTCATTAACTTTGCACTTTTTCTCGTTTGAGACTCTTAATTAAATGTTAGGCAATTTAAAATTGTCGCTGTTGAGCCATGTCTGGGTTAGGATAAAAGACATCGATTGCCTTGTGATTTATTTGTTTTGTATTTGTTAGACAATTAAATTGGCTTTGTCCAAATTCTTGTAATGATCTCTGTTTTGTAAGTGTCGCTGGACATTTATTAATACAATCTTTTCACTTTTGAAAAAAAAGAAGAAGTTAATAGTTTAGTAGAAATAGTTACTTTTTTTTAATGATAACTTGGACAGTCGGAGTAGCTTTTGTGCACCTTAATTAATCTCAACAAATAGGGATAATATTTGTTCATTTCACTTTTCAAAGAGCAAAACACACTTTAATATTTGAAAATTTAGATTATGTGAATACGTAGCATATAAACATCTTAAGTTTCCTAATTTGTATGTTAGCAATACAATCCCAAGTCAATGATAATTTCCCCTAGTGAGTATATGAAGGGGTACATGTTTGTTATAGGACTAGAGTCAAAATTATAAAACTATTACTTTCGGGTGGAATCGGGGCGATCCAAATAAAAAAAATTATTAGTATAAAACTTTATACTCAGATCCAATCCAACCCAACCTCCAAAAAATTTAGAAATCGCCCGCGCGACGAATGTCACGATGAACAAGCATGGACCCAATTTAAAACCGTTATAAAAATGCATACAGCTATGGTGATGTATGATTTAATTGTGAAATATTATGGTAAGTACTTTAATGTATGATGATAAAATAGGGTTTTATAGTGTAGAATAGTTTGAGAAGTTAAAGGAGAGTATAGACAAAATGGGCACAATTGTGCACAAACGATCGGTTGGCTTCACTTCGACGCTTTGGACAAATAATTCAAGCCGTTTATTAGGTTGTAACAAAAATTTCAAGTGCCCCACGAAAAATTAACTTAACCGAATAAATTGAAGTGCTTGATCCTAAGGGCTTGTTTGGAACATAGGGAAATTTTTTTTAAAAAAAAAAAAACAGAAACAAAAGAAAGGAAAGGAAAGGAAAGTTATTCTTTGCTTTGTTAGTTTTCTTCTTATTTCCTTTCAAACCAAACAAGATATAATTTTTTTCCTTTCTTTTTCATAGGTAACAAACAAACCCTAAATTCTGATCAAAAACTTAGAGTATTGAATCAAGCACTTTAAGTTGATTTTCTAAAATTATAAGTGAAAATTAATAAATTGGATCACGTACTTACATTTTTACGATTGAGTTGATTTTTTTTTTTCTGAACTATATGAAAAAATTATTTTCAATTTAATGAACCCGGTTAATTTTTATGGAATTTCAAAATGGCCCCACAAATCATCTAACACACACTCTCAAAACAGTGAGCCCCACACCTATTGAGATGCGTAACGCGTGTGGTTATTCACGGGGAACCGTGATTTCTTTATTCATAGAAGAGTTTTTTTTAAAAACATCCCTCCAACTATCCACCAGATTTTTATTTAGTCCTTAAACTATAAAAATGTTTTATTTAGTCCTCCAACTATCAGCTTGCATTTTATTTAGTCCTTCCGTTAAGTTTCCGTTTGTTTCCGTTAAGTTTCAAACAGGGACACAGTAGGACGGCAGTTTTGTTAAAAAAAAAAAAGTTTCCAACCACCGATTTGCAATCCTATGGAGTAGAAACATGATTATGAGAGCCTTAGAGACAAAATTTGATTATGTCCCTTTAGAATAATATGATCAGAATAATAAGATCTTCACACCTATTCAAACGGATTAAAATTTGAGCACTTAATTTTTTAACTATATTTTTTAATATATAAACCGTCTCAAAAAATTAAGTACTCAAATTTTAATTCGTTTAGATGGGTGTGAAGATTTTATTATTTTGATCATATTATTCTAAAGAGACACAATCAAATTTTGTCTCTAAGACTCTCATAATCACGTTTCTACTCTATAGGATTGCAAATTGGTGGTTATAAACTTTTTTTTTTTTTTTTTAACAAAACGTTCTTTCGAGTTTTTTTTGAAAACATCCCACCAACTATCAACCAGATTTTTACTTAGTTCTCAAACTATCAAAATATTTTATTTAGTTCTCCAACTATTGGCTTGCATTCTATTTAGTCCTTCCGTTAAGTTTCAAACGGACAAAGTAGAACAGCAACGTTTTGTTAAAAAAAAAAAAGTTTCTAACCACCAATTTGCAATCCTATGGAGTAGAAACGTGATTATGAGAGCCTTAAAGACAAAATTTGATTGTGTCTCTTTAGAATAATATGATCAAAATAATAAGATCTTCACACTCATCTAAACGAATTAAAATTTGAGTACTTAATTTTTTGAGACGGTTTATATATTAAAAAATATAGTTAAAAAATTAAGTGCTCAAATTTTAATCCGTTTGAATAGGTGTGAAGATCTTATTATTCTGATCATATTATTCTAAAGGGACATAATCAAATTTTGTCTTTAAAGCTCTCATAATCACGTTTCTATTCCATAAGATTGTAAATCGGTGGTTGGAAACTTTTTTTTTTTAACAAAACTGCCGTCCTACTGTATCCCCATTTGAAACTTAACGGAAACTTAACGGAAGGACTAAATAAAATGCAAGTCGATAGTTGGAGGACTAAATAAAACATTTTGATAGTTTGAGGACTAAGTAAAAAATTGGTGGATAGTTGGAGGGATGTTTTTAAAAAAAACTCTTCATAGAATCGCGCAATCTCGATCATTTATTTCGGCTTAAGATGTTCAAAGCCAAGACGAACGCGTATAATTCACCTCCATAAAAACTTATCCACGAAGCTCTGCCGGGAATAAGTTTTCCTCGTGTATGTATTTTTGTGTTTGTTTAGACTTGTTAGGTGTAGCCAGGGTCGGTCTGATGCGGAAGATTTCGATTTCAAGTCCTAGGATCTGCACTGATTAAAAAAACGTAATTAAGGGGAGTAAAACGCGATCGGCGATCATCGTCGGCTCAAAATATTTCCATCGACAAGGTACCCACTCTCTCTCTCTCTCTCTCTCTCTCTCTCTCTCAGACACGCACACACGGGGCACCCAGAGAATTGAATTGCTAGAGACGTAAAACCAGTCACTTCTCTGCGTCGGATTCTCTCTATCAGCAAATGCTCTTTCGTGACACTTACTCTTTTCCGGTTGGTCAGTTAAGAAAACTGAGCTGGATCTGGGTTTCAAATGCCTCCAGTTAAGGTGACGCCCATGCTTCAAATACTCCTATAATAGCCTCTCTTTTTTTTTTTTTTTCCTTTTCATGCAATCATTAGGCTGCGTTTGGAGGGTGATGTGGATCTGGAGTTGAAGGGATTTCAGTGTCAATTTGCACTTAAAGTATTACATCCTTGATTACGTAGCCACGAAAACGGATTCATGTAGGCGACCCAGTTGAATCTAGCCGCACCATTTAAGTGGGGCTTAAACCTCGGGTCGGTTTGGTTTCAGAAATGGTATTATAGGTTTGACCGCGTAGCCGCGAAAATGGATTTGCGTAGCCGACCCGATTGAATATAGCCACACCATCTAAGTGGGGGTTAACCTCGTTTTTGTTTGGTTTTAGTAATGGTGGTATAGGTTTTAGCTAGAGGTCGGTTGTGAAAAATAGAGTGGAAGATAGGTTAGAGCTAGAAGAGATATGTACATTATCGGCATTATTTTATGACTACAATCACGAGGGATTATGAAATCATTCTTACCAAATGGCGTTATGGCCGTATAAAATTTGCCCTACTTGATTGCATCTACTTCTTTTTTAGCAAACTTGATTTTAGCCTTGTTGAATGTAAATGCGTTTAGAGAGATCTAGATCTGAGAATGAAGGGATTTAATGTCAATTTGCACTAATAGTAATACACCCTTGATCACAGAGCAAAAAGCCCCAACCCATCTTCTTTGTGCATTGGAAATGGTAAAAAGCAGATTCATGCAGAATTTCCAAACTAATTGGGACTTAAACCTTGGGTTTGGTTTAGTAGTACGGTGTAGTATTATAGGTTTAGCTACAGGTGGTTTATCAAATAGAGTGGGAGATAGATTAGAATTAGAAGAGATATACCTTATTGGCATTGTTTTACGACTACAATCCTCAATGTGAAGGATTTCAAAATCGCTCCTTTCAAATGGCCATTTCAAATTCAGCCTACTTGATTGTATCTACCTTTTTTTATTGTATACTTGATTTTAGCCTCGTAGAATGTAGCTGATATTTTCTAGTCAGTTGGTACCGTTAACATTTTCTAGTTATTTTTAATTGGGACTTGACCTCGGTTTGGTTGGTTTTAGTGATAGAATTATTGGTTTAGCTATAGGTGGCTTGTGACAAATAGAGAGACAGATGATTAGAGTTGGAAGAGATTGATACTTAATGATCGTTTTATGACTACAATCCTCACCATTAAGGATTTCAAAATTGCTCATTTGAAATGGTCATTCCAATTCACCCTATCTGATTGTATCTACTTTTTAATCATATACTACTTGGCTTTTAGCCTTGTAGAATATATCTGTACAATTTTTTTTTGGTTAAGTATCAATCTGTACAGTTTATATTTTTCCGATAAGTTTGTTTGTTTGTTTGTTTTAGTGGTTTAGTTTGTTATATGCCCAATCCATGGGCAATCAGTATATTTGGTGTCAAAGACAAGATTGGTCTCTTTCTCGTGATTTGCTTCTTAAGATGAGCATTTGTGATACATATGTTGAACTCTATCAGCGTGGGAGTGTTGCTTTAAGAGAGACCACATTCATATCAGGTGATATTGATAATCTCATCTCATTTATATCGTGTTTTCAGCTTTATGTTGGATGCCAGGGCTCTAATGCTGGGGACACTCTGCATTTAGCTTTCTGGAATGCCTTGGTGTAAATCAAGATGTTGGTCAAATCCAAAATAAAATGGGTTGCACTAGGAGGACTGGTTTTGTCTTTCGTCTCTTTGCTAGTTCATTTGCTTCTAGCCAAGTATTCAAGTGCCGATCTAGTACGCCACAGTGCAATAACAGGGTTTACTGAGGATTTAAATGTGAACATTGAGGGGAGACAGGTAGCACACTTATTCCTGTTCTTTATTGCTGTTTTCGTAGTTTTCATGATACTTGTTGTCCTGATAGATTTCATTTTCATCATCCTCAGATGTTTTTCCTTTTTATCTTCAAATTGCTATAGGGTGCTGGATATAGCAAGTTGTGGAAAAATGTTGTATCTCTTGAATCCTTGCAGCCTTATGCCAATCCTCGAAGTGGATATCCTGGTAATGCCTTGCCTCATGTTCTTGTTGACAAGATGAATTAGGATCATTATGGAATTGATACCATTGTGTATTGGATCATAAGGTCATGGACAACTAAGGTTATAAGGTATTGCTGGAAGAGTTGGTATACATCAGAACAATGTGTGGCAGAGTCCATGACAATTAGGACCTCTAATTACTTTTTTCCCTTGAAAATTATCAATAGGTCACATATATCTTACTATTCAAGCTTCAGCCTTCAGTTATATGAGACTGAACCTTAACCTTTCTTTCCATGTTGCAGTTCCAACTGTGCAGAATAATGGTTTCATATATGCCAAAATTTTTGGTGGATTCGAGAAGATTCGAAGCTCGGTACGTCCCTAGTAATTGTGATATTTTTTGTTTGGGGATTTCTTAATTTTGTTTTTGTTCTAACTGGAAGTTTGTGATGGGTTTGCCAATTTGTTAGATTTGTGATCTTGTTACCATCTCCAGGCTTCTAAATGCCACACTTGTCATTCCAGAGATTCAAGAAAGTACACATGGGAAAGGCATCAGGTTTTCCTCAGTTCAGTTATCAAAAGCCAAATGACATGGAGTGTAATTTTTTTTTTTTGCATGCGTTAAATAATCTTTCTTTACTAAAATATTGTGCAGTTCCAAGTTCAAGAGTTTTTCATATCTCTACAACGAGGATCAGTTCATAGCAGGACTCATAAAGGATGTGACTATTGTAAAGAGCCTGCCCCCAGAGTTGAATGAGCTTAGGAAACTGAAACAGTTCCCAATCTTTAAGCCCAAAACTTCAGCTTCTCCAACTTTTTACATGAAAGAGGTGTTGCCGAAATTAAAGAAAGCAAAAGTTGTTGGATTAGTGCTCTATGATGGAGGCTGCCTACAGGTACCTTGTCCTTTTCCCTTTGTTTTTTACCCTTAATGGTTGATTTGTTTCTTCTTTTTCCCTTGAAACCAATCACGGAAGAGATATTTCTTCTTTATGTAGAGGACTACAACGTCTCTCTCGCAAACACACCAAAATACCGTCTTTGCTGTTACCAATCAGGTGAAATTATTGTCAAGGTTCGTTGGTTGCTTGCATTGAACAAAGCAGCCTTTAAGTAGCTGGTTTGTAGAAATCATGGAAGCAGACAAAGGGGGGTTGCCCGTGACATCACCGTGGGTTTGATATGCAGTTTGTAGAATCAGTGTATTTCTTCTTTATGGCGGTCCTTGTAGAGGATGACAACATCTCTCTCTCTTTGTCTCTCTTGCAAACATCCAAAAGCCCCATCTTCACAGTTACCAAACTGGTGAAATTATTGTCAAGGTTCTTTGGGTTCTTCCATTGAACAAAGCAGCCTTTAAGTAGGTGGTTTGTAGACATCATGGAAGCAGACAAAGGGGGGTTGCCCATGATACCACCGTGGGTTTGATATGCAGTTTGTAGAATCGGTGTATTCGTGTGTACATTATCTGTTTTAGGTAGTTTTATTGACGAATCCGTAGTTTATGTTCCAGTAAACCCTGTGAATTAGAGTATATCGCTGGTGAACTAGATTTCCAGAATCATGCTAGTTAATGAGGCTAAGATAGTTTATAATATTAGCCATCATAAAGCTCTATTCGTCTTTAATCTCGTCATATATTCTGTCTTTTAGCTGATTTGGACTTTTTGAGAATTCTTTAATATTATCTTAACTCTAACCTGAATGTTGTACTTTTCATTCTTATCCTTTGCGATGGCTATTACTATGATATGTTTGTCAACTAAGATAATGATCCCTCTGACTTGTCTGTGTTTTCTTTCTAGCCCATCCTTCCCTCTCGCTTAGCTGAGTATCAGAGGCTCAGATGTCGGGTAGCATTTCATGCACTTCATTTCCGCCCAGAAATTTTGGCACTGGGACACCTAATGGTGGAAAGGTAAGAAAATCTTATTGCTTGGTTTTTTTGTTAGCAACAGAGAAACATGAAGTATTCTTTCTTTGCATGGGAAACATCATTCAGTCATTTCAGCTTTTCCCTCTACTCGGGCCTTAAGTTTTTTCAGCATCTTTTGTACAAATCTGTCTAATATTCTATGTGGGAGGATAGATTTGCATCTTAAGTTGAAAAATGTGAACCAAGCGGTTGAAGGACTTGTGTGGAAGATCAATTCTGCTGCAAATGTTCTTTGGTTAGAATAGCGACATGAACATGCTGACTGTCCCACAGTAGTCCTACCTTTGGTCTTGCGAGTGTGAGATGAAAAAAATCCAGTTAAGAATGCTTGACACTGGTTAAAAATTTGATTATGGAATCTGCTTTGGACTGTGTGTATGACTGATATTTCATGCATTATTGAGCTCGAAAAGTTTTAATTGTAGTAAGAGCCCACTGTCTTTTTTCTTTCCACTGAAGTGCAAGCGGTTTAATCATTCCATAATTTGGTATGGGACTCTCGGATGGAAGTCGTGTTTAGTTGATTTAGATTATGACTTGCATCGAGGCATTCAAGTTTGAACCTAAATTCAGGGCCACTCGAGGACATCATTAATTGCGCACTTAGAATAGGTAGTCCTATTCATGATGTATTGCATCAATTGGGATATGATTCTTTATCCGTTGGCTTGATTTAGCTTTCTCTTGTGAAATGAATTTTTGCTCTTTCTTGAACTGCTATTTCTTTTTGTTGTAACATTTTTCTTTCAGTGGGATGATTGATTTGAAATTAACTTTTCCATTACAGGTTACGAGCTTTAGGCCAACCTTACCTTGCTTTCAATCCTGGCCTTGTGAGAGATACCTTGGCATATCATGGCTGCGCTGAACTTTTTCAGGTTAGTTTCCTAATCTTCTCCTTGTTGGGTATTTGATTATGAGCTGGCTGGTTCAGTACGTAACCTATTTCCAAGGCCAAGATTAGCTGTTAGAGCATACAGACCATCTTGATGTGTTGGACAACATAAGTAGTTTGTGGTGTTTTGGTTCAATTTCTCAAAGAAAGATGCTATGGCTTCTCAAATATGTTGATGGTTTCACCCTGTTCTTGTTTCCTTGAGTGATTAATACGTGTGCTGGTATCATAGCTATTTTCATAGAAACATATACGTGCTAAAATGTTGCCGAAAAAGATTACAGGGGATATGTTTGCTGGAGTTCAGTGTAGGTAGATGTGATAAAGCTGTCAAATGATTTGTAAGCGTTTGCGAGCACAAAATTAGGAGGCATTGTTATGTTTCTTGATTATATATCAAGAATCTGCACAAACACGCGGCACTGATTATTCAAAATTTCTTTCATGTCATTTATGACTCTGTTTTTCTGATTTTTTTAGTTTAATTTCTGTGTCTGACTATGTTCTTGATACTTTTCGCAGGATGTTCACACTGAACTTATACGATACCGAAGGGCACAAATGATTAAACGAGGAATTGTGAAGGAAGAACTGAATGTTGATTCACATGTCCGAAAAGCGAATGGCTCATGTCCCTTGATGCCTGAAGACGTATGTCTAGTTGTCTGCTTATTTTTCTGTAACTACTGTTCTCAGTGTTCCATATTTCCCCATCAACCATGCGCAAAACATGTTGCAAATTTATTTGACCCTTTTTTTTAGGCAAATTTATTTGACCCTTGATAACTTAATAGAAATCTTGTAGAGTTTGGAAAAATCTTTTGTGAAGATATTTTCCCCTCTTGTTCTTGGTGTATCGTTCCTGAAGCCCCGTAGATATGATGCTGTCGGTTTTGACTCATTTTCTGATGAGCAAGGGGTATGAAACAATTCAGTTTTGTCCATCAAATTACTTGGAAGTACATTTTGTGCCACAACTGTTACTTCTGATAGGGAAAAATCCCAGGATCTTGAACTGATATTACCTACCAAGTTTCCAATTGTATCAGTGCTTCTAATTAATTCCCTTTGTGCTGGGACTTGGAATCTTATTATGCACTTTTATGCCTTTATTCTAAGGGTACAAGGCTTGTCTTCTTTTTCTTGGTTTTTGTAGGTAGGACTCCTCCTTTGGGCAATGGGTTACCCTCCTAAAACCAGAATATACTTGGCGGGTTCTGAAACCTTTGGTGGTCAACGGGTTATGATCCCTTTACGTGCCATGTATACCAACTTGGTGGATCGCACTTCTTTATGCAGCAATCAAGAGTTAACCAATTTAATTGGACCAGAAATCCCATTTCCAGAGGATAATTCCCTGCCTCCTCCTGCCAAAAGTTTGGACCAGCTAAAAGAAGAATGGCAAAAAGCTGGTCCTCGTCCACGGCCTCTTCCTCCACCTCCTGACAGACCTACTTATCGACATGAAAAGGAAGGATGGTACGGTTGGGTTGCAGAAAAGGATTCGGAACCTGATCCTTCGCCCATTGACTCGAGGAGTCAAGCACATAGGTTGTTATGGGATGCTCTTGATTATATTGTTTCAGTGGAAGCAGATGCCTTCTTTCCTGGTTTCAACGCTGATGGGAGTGGGTGGCCAGATTTTTCAAGTTTGGTAATGGGACATCGTCTTTATGAGATGGCATCTGCTAGAACATATCGACCAGACAGGTAAAAGTACCATTTGAAATTCTTTTTGCTGGTTTGGATGCAGTAAGAATATCTCATGGGTTGCTGGAATTATTAACATAGAAGGGAGATGTAATCTGATTTGAAGATTCTAGCTATTTTTGCGATACATTTGGATTTGTTAAACATAAAAAGAGAGGGAAGAGAAATGGGATTACTTCCACGTACAACTTTTTTGGTTAACTAAACGAAATACTTAATTTTGATGTCTATGTAATCATAATCTTCTCATTTAAAAGTCCAACTGAAAAGAGAGAAATTTAGCTTGCTCTGATTTTCTTTTCCTACTTGTCCCCTTCCTTATTTTCCCTCCACAAATTCAAATCCAAAGACGTCCTTATAATTTTTTTTTGGCTATTGGAGTGGCTGAAGTTGGAACAAATTGAACCCACCTTTTTCTAAATGAGATTGGAGTAATTCTGGTTTTACACTTCTTAGAATGGCTCTCTCATATTGCGAAATTTTGTCTAATGGCATTCGATCACAGAATCCATTGACGGTGGCATAAATGACTAAAGTAGACTTGTGCATGCCTTTATTTTGTCAACATATTTATGTGATCATCTTTAAAGTTTATCATCTTGTTAATTCTGTTTTCATCTTTCTTCTCATAGTATGTGGTCTTCAAAGCAGGAAACATCTTGCTGAACTCTTCAACAGTTCGAGAGACAATCCTTATCATCCATGGCGTAACTGGACGCTTTCAGTACGGGAACATCTGAACAAAAGCCTGGGTGAGGATGGCCTTGAGAGGGAATTTCTTCAATCAAAACCAACCTCATTCCTCTCTCACCCCCTTCCTGAATGCGCCTGCAGAATTCTCAAGCCCACTGAGATCGCTAGTACTACAAACAAGAACAAGATTAAGCACCACTTGTCCTACGAAGGGGAGAACGTGTGCCCCAAATGGATGCACGATGGTGTTAAAACAGTTAGCTATCAAAAGAACCCTGCTAATGAGAGTGAATCTCAAGAGGATGAGTTAGAGTTTGAAGAGCTTCCGGAGTTGGGTAATGGAGGAAGCACCACAGTCACAACTGCCTTGTTAGAGCAAGATGAGGAAATGGATCCGAATGATTAGGAAATAGGTGTACAGAGATAGTAAAAGATTCTTTTTGGGCTCAATTTTTCCGGGATTTGCTTTACTCACAAGCTAACTGTTGCCCGAACAAATATGATTCCTGGGGGCTTATCTTGTCGAGGCAGTGTGATGACCCACGCCGGTATTCTTTTCTTGAGGTGAATCAATTTTTTTGTCGGACCAGTATACAGAACACAGCATAAAAGCATATCTGACTTCTTGTTCCAGCACTTTGGGGCCGCATGTGGACGAATTGGTAATGTTACCTACGTAAAGTATCTTGTTTTTACCAGCAGTGAGAATCGTCCTTTTCCTTTTATTTGTTTGTTTTTCTTGTTCCCATCTACACGCATGGTATACACAGCATGTATAATTTTTCTAGATTGATCTTTATCAGAAAGCAGAAGTAGTGGTTTCAAAGGTTAGTTTTGAACAGTTTAATTGCACTCTCCCCAATATCTGGTATACTTTCCCTTCCGTCTGGAAAATGTGAATGGTATCGTGACCCTTTCCCTCTGAAAGGGATCAGTTGTAAATTACTAATGCTTGGATTGTTTTTTTTTGAATTATCCTGCATTTGAACCCAAGCGTTGGCCGACAGCCAGCTGATCTGATACTCGTGCCCGTGAAACAATACTCCAGGGCTCCCCCCCCCCACTGCGTTAATGTGGGTGTGGTGGGAAGGGCCTTGGAGCATTGCTCCATAAACTGTCCACCAAAAGTTTGGCAAAAGAATACGTGAGAGATGGCTCTCATCTAAAATCAAATGAGCAATAAACGAACTCTAAAATCAAACGAGCAATAAACGAACTCTTTTTCCATGTGTTTTTGTAATGGTAGAATCTCATCATCAGAATGGTATTATTTCTAAAGGATGCATCGAGTTTGGCTGGATGCAAATCAATCTATGCATGTGTTTCATCAAACAACAGCAACCCAAAACCCAGTATGCGTGTCTATTGCCTGATGGGAACACGAAAGGTTTTGATTTCATGGATTTGCTCGTCTTTCATGGAAAGATTTTATCACTACTTCACAATTTTGGGCACAACTGAAAAGCCCAGAAACGCCTGTAGATTTGCTTCTCTCATGGAAAGATTTATCACTACTTCACAATTTTGTGCACAACTGCAAATCCCAGACACGCTTGTTGCTAAACGAGGACAAGGATTCTAGTTCAATTGATAGTACAATGATAACCTACCTGCCAGCGTCGTACCCAGAAAATCATCTTCCACATAACAAATTACAAGCACAAAGGAGGAGAGTTGTGCGTTAATTAACTAAACAATCAGGAGTGGGAAACAAACACAGCAAGATCTACTAGCGAAGAACCAAATGTTAGCCTTCAAATTCATACGGCTGGTTCCAATCCAATTGAATAGGAAACAAAGCTTATTCTGCTTAGCCATACGATGTCTTACCACATAGAAGTAGACTCAATAGTATATGACAGGCACGGTCATTTGTTTTGATCAGAATCATCAGATAGCATCGAATTGGATTATGTATCCAAGGGTACGACAAACTGATGTAGGTTTAAATTTGTCCGGATTTAACACCCATTGGATATAGTCTCACGACGTGTGAGATAAACAATACAATGAGAGATGCAGTAATACTAATTCCCTCCACTACAAGTCCAATTGATTTATATATATACCTTTTCTATTAGTCCCGTCAAATAAACAGTGGGCCCTTTTAAGTGCTGGTGGAGAAACTGTTAAAAGACTCCCACAAATCCTGAACACAGTGCAGATTTCAATAACAGGGGATTGAGCAATTCTCTTGTACAAGTACCAATTCCATATCCCTTGGTGTAGCTGCTTGTAATGTACATGCAAGAGCAACAAGGAAAAAGAAATACACAAAAGCAAAAGTTACAGCCTTCCTTTCTTATATTATAGAGAAAGGAACGAACATACTCTCTCTCCACTGGAAAGAGCCAACTTTCTTAACTTCCCTTGAGATGAAATAACCGAAATCCTTTGCCGATATTTCACCCGAATGCGCAGTTAAAAGACAGCTTTGCTTCATAAATCTTGATCAAATGAACTACCTTATCATACTTTTGCGCCAAGGAACGACTGCAAAGAAGTGGAAAAGAGTTATTAATGAAGCAACTTTTTTGACAAGATTGAGAGGGAGCAAGATGTCTCCAAAGGATTTACCAACGTTGATCCTCTATCACACAATGTACACATCACATGGTTAGATCGAGTAGACACAAAGCATTCTTCCTTGGTTAATGAATTATGTCTACCAAATTAGAAACACAGTACATTACAAATGCTAGATGTGAACTGATAACACCTGACTCTGATACAGGGTTACATGGCTCTTCTCTTTTCTCCCCGTATCTACCTTCGTCTGCCACATATGACATTAACAATGGTAAAAGGGTATCCTGGCCAAATTAGACCCTTCAACCCATAATTTTTTTCTACAACTTTAAGAAGATGAAGCCATCACCCAAACCATGTTTCGCATCCATGTCCTTATATACTTAGAATTTAGATATAGGTTTTCACGAGGTCTGGTGTCCATAGATATACCACTTCAGATACCAACACTCACATCCACGTGCATAGTCATGTGATATAGCTAAAAAATCTTCCAGGACAAGTACACAGAGAGATCAAGCTCAAAGATCCCAAAGACATCCCACGAGCTATTTCATATCCAAAAAGATAAAGACACATAAACATCAGTTTCAGTACTAATAAATAATAGCAGATGAAGTTTTCGTTTACCAATTAAGGGCACTCAACTGTATAGTCTGTACCAAAATGACAATCTGATCCATAATTGCACAGTTGTTGCATTGCTATATCGGCACGTTGCAAAGTTTTTTTATTAGTTCAATTGTCCAACTATTTTTATTGTCTTTGTGCTTCCATTAGCTCCTCTGAAATTTTCTTCTCATCTTGCAATCCCCAAGAAACCATATTCTTCAGAACCATGACTAAAAAAGCACAACATTGAAAGACCTCCTGCACCAACCACAACCCACTTAGGGTTGAACCAGGTTTAAGTCCACTGGGGACAAGGGGGGAAAGAGAGCACAACCAACAGGGTGGGCTTACAGAATAATCTCAACAAAGTAGACACGATAACCAATCCTTTGTCGAAAACTAACTACAGACTAGGAAAGACTAACGAAATTCCCCAAAGACCAATATAACACCAGTCACTAAAAGAGAATTACCTTGTTTTTTGTTGAAGGTGCTCCTGTCTTAGCTGTAGTTGTGCTTCCGAAGCCAAACTTTGGCGGCTTCTTGTCTGCGGGCTTTAAAATTTGGAAAGAACACATCAAAGTTTCATCCACGCTCATCATGGCACCGGCATTATCGAACTCTCCACAGTAATTAGGAGCCGAAAATATAGTCACAAGTTGTCTATCAGCAAAAAACTCATAACCATCTTCCACCACCTGCACGATAAGTAATAACTATGAAATACTTGTAACCTAATATTTTACTTACCAAAAAAAAAAAACTATGAAATACTACGAATAAGCTTAGGCCCTGTTTGTTTGACTGGAGTAATAATGTATTTGTGGTTATGTAATCTCATAGGATAGGTGATCCTATCGAGTTAATAGTGAGGGGCTAATAATAATACCACAACCCGCAAGGTATTATATATCCCACGTTTTGTGGTACTCAATATCATACAGATATTTAATCATAGCCGCAAAAGTTCCAACCAAATGTGGTACATCCCTTGGATATATAGTCCAATTCAATGCTCTAAACGTAGCACAAACCTGGTGAGCACGACAAATTAGGTCAAGATCATGCTTCAGAAGAAACTCTGTCACCTTATCAGCACCAAAGGTAAAGGAAACTCCCCTATCATTCATACCCCACCCCTTCACATCTTTACTCGGATCTGACCACAGTAGATCACACAGTAGACCAGTTTCTGGAACATCAGTTGGACGTTGTAAATTTCGGATTTGATCCAAATTATGAAGGTCAGGAGAAAGTCCTCCGTGCATACAGAGTATCTTTTCATCAATGAGAGCTGCCACAGGTAGGCAGTTAAAACAATCTGTGAAGACTTTCCACACTCTGACATTAAACCGTCTTTTGCACTCGTCGTAAAATCCGTATATACGGTTTACAGAAGCACATTCATGGTTTCCCCTCAAAAGGAAAAAGTTCTCAGGGTACTTTATCTTGTATGCAAGGAGAAGGCATATTGTTTCCAGGCTTTGTTTTCCACGGTCCACATAATCTCCCAAGAATAAATAATTGGATTTGGGAGGCAGCCCACCGTATTCAAAAAGCCTTAGAAGATCGCTATATTGACCGTGGATATCTCCTGTAAAAAACATGAGTACAATAAAAATATTAGCAAATATTCCATAAAAAGATGGAAATAACATAAAAATACGTTCAATGGATAGTTCATGAGTCATGAGGAAGTTTGTCTCCTGTATTGGATGTGTGTTTGTTGGTATGCAGAGGAGAAATAAAGAATTCCAAAATGGAGGCCGAAGTCCAATGTCAGACGGAAAATTCATTCCCAGAGTACATAACATCATTTCAAGTTAGGGAAGACACACACTAAACTCAAGTACGATGGATAAAAGAGTGAACAAATTGAAACTTCCACTAAAAGCAATGAAGCATCACCAAGAAGTTTTAACTATAGACCAATTTGTCTAAAAGCTTGAGCTATTAAGAAATGGCCCAAACACTGACATCAAGCTAACAAGATATGAGAGAAAAAAAAATTCACCAGGAAAGTATAAGGACAATCCAGAACAAGCACACAAGTATTTCACAAACCATAGAGAGTTTCCATAGTTAAACTAAAAGATTGAGAGAAAAACAAGTCAAAACCAAATGGACCTCAAAAAAACAAAAACCAAGCTAATCACTCCTCAAGATAATCACAATAAACAAAACCCACCTCAAATGTTATCATAGCTTAGGCAAACCTCTGCAGAAAAATCAATATTGAACCAACCTATTTATATTTGAAAAAATGAGTGCAAATGAAGACCGACCCAAGCACCCATGTCCTATTCTACCATAGCAGCAATCGCACTTCAGAAACATCAGTATCGTGCCAACCCTTTTCATGATAGTTGAAACCGAGTCAAGTAATCACCAGGAAAACTAAAATCCAACGGGGGAAACTATTTCACCTGCCACACAGTGTTTCCCTTATTGAACTCAAAACTTGAGTGCAAACCAAGACTGAATGTGCACAACTAATTCAACCGCCGCACATAGTTTCCCTAACTGAACTCAAAACTTGAGTGCAAGCCAATACTAGACTAAAATAAACCAAATCCTCTTC
This sequence comes from Rhododendron kiyosumense, assembly GCA_019656275.1. Classification (NCBI taxonomy): domain Eukaryota; kingdom Viridiplantae; phylum Streptophyta; class Magnoliopsida; order Ericales; family Ericaceae; genus Rhododendron; species Rhododendron kiyosumense. Next base: position 105,426 of record BPLS01000688.1, on the reverse strand, counting down.
AAATAGTACCATAGCTAAAGTAGCTCCAATCCAGAAACATAAATGTCAAGCCAAAACCATTTCAGCATAATCAGAAATTGAAACTGAGTTACCGATCGCCATAAAAGCAAAAATTCATGTCCAGTACTTCATCATCACAATGCAAACATTCCAGAAGTCATGCACAACTACTTAATGCGTAGAGTTCCCCCAATTAAATTCCAAATTGAGTGCAAATCCTAACTAAAGTCAACAAAACTGATTTCAAATTGTTATCATCACTAAAGCAAGCACACTTCAGAACAGTCGATGTCGAGCAAAACCCATTTCAGTATATAACAAATTGGGTCAACTAATTGCCCTAAAGAACTAGAATGAAAGGGGGAAGTGCATAATTGATAGCAAACTACGACACCATCAGAGTATAACTGTATAAGTCAATCCAGAACAGGCACAAGTAATTCATGCGCCAGATACAGTTCCCTAATTAAACATTCAAAATCACCAAAACCCTCTTCAAATTTCTCAAATATAAAGAAACCCACATCAGAAACATCGATGTCAAGACTCAAGACAAACCCAATTCAGTAGAATTCAAACTGAGTCAACTGATAACCCTAACAGCCCCTTTGGATTGAGGGATCTTGGATGGGGTGATTTCTTGAGAAAAGAAAGGGTTATGCTTTCTCACCAAATCTCATAATTTTTTGTGAGAAATGTTGAGAAACAAAATAAGACTTTAATTTACACATAATTCTCATCATTTTTCACCTATTAATCCAAACAAGTGGTGAGATTTTCCTTTCTATTCTTTTCTTTTCTCACCAAACCCCTCAATAAAGAAACGATTAGAGTTTCTTGCCAAATCACTCATTTGGGTTAATTACTTTGGTGAGAAATGGGAAAAAAAAAGTACAAAATGATCTCTTTTGAATGGCTCCTTCACTTTTGGTGAGAAAGGGCTTCTCTTTGTTGTCACACCCTTTCTCACAATCCAAAGAGGCAGTAAAACTAAAAACCCAAGAGTGAAATTCACAGAATTAATACAGTTCCTAAACATTCAGAATCACCAAAACCCACTTCAAATTTCTCAAAGATAAAGAAACCCACATCAGAAACATCAATGTCAAGACAAACCAAATTCAGTAGAATTCGAACTGAGTCAATTGACAACCCTGACAGCCCCTTTCGAGTGAGGGATTTAACAAGAAAAGATAAGATAAGAGTTTCTTGCCAAATCACTCATTTGGGTTGAGTACTTTGGTGAGAAATGGAGACAAAAGTACAAAAAACGGTATCTTTTGAATCATTGAATGGCTCCTTCACCTATGGAGAGATTTGGTGAGAAAGGGCTTCACTTTCTTTTCACAACCTTTCTCACAATCCAAAGGGGCAAGTAAAACTAAAACCCAAGAAAGAAAGTTCACAGAATTAATACCGCAGATCTTGATGGGTGCCTCAAGGTCTAAGAGATTAGGCTGTTGCAAGAAGATATCTTTGGACTGTAAACAAAGCTGTCTGATCTCTGACTCAGAGAGCTGAACTTGCTTCCCTGGCTTCTCTCTCACTTCAAGCAATCTGTTGATTATACCATCGAGATCCACAGGTTCCATACCTAGTGATTATCGACTTATGGGGTTGAAAAAAAAAATCAAAAAATTTCCAGACTGTTTCAAGACTGGAAAAGAACAAAAAGAGCATAAAGTGGAGGGGGACTGTGGTGGTGTTCTTGGCCTTGTTCTGGGGTAGTGGTGGGTATAAGCATATCTAGAGAGAGAGAGAGAGAGAGGGCTTTAGAATCAAGACTTTAGCTTTGGGGGGTGGGTGGGATGTGGCTTTAGTTTCAAAAAATGGGTTATTTTTTTTCTTCAAAAATTCCTTGTTATCTAGACCGGTGAATGAAAAAGCGGGCAGAAATTCCAAAATGAGCGACTCATGTGTGTGTGAAGAATAATATAGAAGGGTGCAGATATAGAGAGAGAAAGTCAATGGGTTTGGGAGTGAGGTCTTGCAGAGAGAGAGAGAGAGAGGCGCACTATGCACGCCCAAAACAGTGCCAATTGAGGAGAATAGAGATGAGCATTTGGAACCACTTTTTTTTCTCTTTCTTTCTTTCTTTATTCTATTGGTCGGTTTTACTTGGCAGAAAATGCCGGAGAGTGAATTTGGCTGATAGTAAAGTTAGAAAAGAATAAAATTTAGAAAATGAACTGAAAAACAAAGTCAGAAGATTTAGAAAACAAAAATGTCATCGTTCGGGCACTGGATACAGATGTAATCGGAATCATTCAATATGTGAGGGCCCTATGTATAATGTGTGAGAACACGTGTAAGTTGCAACAGGTAATTTCAAACACATCTGTATCCAAATTTTTGCACAATTTATCTGCATCTATAAATTTATTTTTTGATTGTCAAAAGTCTGTATTGTGTTAGATTAACGCATTAAAAAATGAGTTACACTCTCCTGACCTGCCGAGATCTTTATCCTTAGAATTGTTGTAACAATATTATTTAGTATCTTTTGTTGAAGAATAAAAATGAGAATGTTGCTAATTATACTCACTTTAATGTTATTTATGAAACCACTAGAAAGTAATTAAATCTGCATGAATTTAGCTTACATCAGGGTTTTCACCCAAGAGGACCTAAAGGATATATTTTCACTTAAAAATAAGCATAATATGTTGCTTGTATGCTAGAACTACTATGGCTAGCCAGTGCATAATTAAAAAACTTACGTATTTATTTTGTCTATTTATTTTTCTTGAAAATTAAATAACAATCTAATATGATTTGAATTTATTACGAGATAAAATCAAAATTATTTAGATATAAAGAAGACTAGCAGTAAGACAATGATAGAATGTGATGGAAAGAATATAGAAAAGCATAATAATATGAGTGTTGTGACCACAAAGTGATTTCAGGGCTAAAGCCCACTGGAAGTGCCGATTTTGGAGCCCAAATTCATAGCCCACTTCTTTAGTGGGCTTTTCCTGGCCCATTGGCTAGTGTACATAAAGAACCGATCATTGTGCAAAGTAATCACGCTTTTACAAAATGTAAATTAGAATACCAAGCAATTAGCTGATTAGGCATTAGCATTAGGGAGGAAAGTCCTTCGCTGCCGGGAATAATTCTTCGCGGTCATGCGTAATTTTTTGCGGTCATAATTTTTTTTGGTCAGACGATGGCTGTGAAAAATTACTCTTTGCCGCAAAGTTTGTAAAAGTGAGATTACTATGCACGATGATCTGTTCTTTTTGTACATTGGCCGCAAAGAATTACTCTTGGCTGCAAAGAATTGCTTCTAGACGCGAAGAATTGCTCTTGACCGCAAAGTTTTGCAAAAGTGTGATTACTATGCACAATGGTCTGTTTTTTTTGTACACTGGCTGTGAAAAATTATTGCTGGCCGAAAAAAATTACTTCTGGCCCCAAATATTTACTCTTGATCGCAAAAAATTACTTCTGGCTGTGAATATTTACACCTCGCCGAGAATAATTACTTTTGACCGCGAAGAATTACACTTGACCGCAAAAAATTATTTATGGCAGCAAAAAATTACACTTGACCGCAAAAATTATTTATGGCCGCATAAAATTACTCATGACCGCAAAGAGTTGCGGCCATGTGTAATTCTATGCGGTCAAGAGTAATTCTTTGTGGCCAAGTGTAATTCTATGCAGCCAGGTGTAATTTTTCGCGGCCATGAGTAATTCTTGGCGGCCAGTGTACAAAAAGAACATACCATCGTGCATAGTAATCATGCTTTTAAAAAACTTTGCGGTCATGAGCAATTCTTTGTATCCAGGAGCAATTATTCATGGTTAGGAGTAATTCTTTGCGGTCAATGTACAAAAAGAAAGACCATCGCGCATAGGAATCACGCTTTTACAAAACTTTGCGGCCAGAAGCAATTCATCGTGGCTAGGAACAATTATTCACAACCAGAAATAATTCTTTGCAGTCAAATGTAATTCTTTTACCTGTAACACCTGTGGAAGTGCAGTATACTTATTCAGAGCTCAAAAAATGTTTTTAAAGATTTGATGGCAAAAAAAATCATTTAGAACTTGAGGTTGAAGTCCCAAACCCAATGGATTGAGATTGAGATCATTGATTGGATGATGACTCGGAGTGATGCGAAATTTTAATGTACTCGCAAGTGCACGAATCGTACCGAAGTATAGTATTGCAAGAGCGAGGTCGAACCCAACGGAACTTATGATTTTTTGTAGGAAAACTAAATAACTTAAACTGATTAAACCCTAACCTAGTTGACAAAAGTTGTGATTGGTTTTTAAACTAAAAGCAAAAAGTAAAACAATGAACTAAATTATCAAAGACGAGAAAATTAAAGCTTCTTTTTAATCAAAGGAGAAAATACTAGGGTTTCGGAATCTACACCCATTAACTCGTATCATTATATATCCATGATCATTAACTTTACCCAAAATTTCTTCATGATAATCTGAAAGCTAATTCTGTTACCATGGAAATATCATTGTGAAAGTTCATTAAAAAGTCTAATGTATGTTCCTCTCTGCTCGCAAGTATAAAACCAAATCATTAATTGTATCCGCTTTTAACAAATCACAATAAATATCCAGTTCTATAGTTAACGATGAAAAACCAGCTTTCAATGCTAAAGACAATTCCAAATCATGAGAAAAATGTGATTGAACTCATATCTGAAATCTATCCCTAACAATTGATTTGGAGTAAGAACAATTTAATCAAAATCAAACCAAATAATCGGGTAAAATCAAATCTCATAAATATGTAAATAATAATCGTTAATGGGGCTTCATCCTCAACCCTAGTTAAAGAGTTTAGCCGCTCATAGAGTATGGAAACATGATTATATAATAATAGAACTCCATAGAACAAAACTTACGAAAAGAAAATAAATACTGTAATTCTTTCTCCTTTTTCTTCCTTCCGCCAAGATGATGATGCTGCTGCCAATTGGTGATGCTGCTCCGTGGTAGGTATTGCTAAAGCCTGGTCCAGACACTCCTCTGCTTCGACTTGTTTTATGGTTATAAGGCAAGCACAGAGTTCCTTTAAAGGAAAACAAAACCTTTTCTGATTTTGCTTCCCTAATAATGTGAACTACTGCCCCAAATAAAGAGTAATATGTTTCCTAATTGTATAATAATATTAGGTATATATGGTGGTGATCAAACACTAGTATTCGGTCCCACCATGCACGTACAATCTGTCCAAATATGAGCTGCCTTTCTATTCTCTTTCAAAACCCAACTCAAAATCCTCTTTTTTTAAGTCACGGACAAAGCCTTTTTGTGCGACAAGTCCCAAATACCTACAAAACATGAATCAATAATAATAAGTCATAAATAACTATTAAGTGCAGACTAAAAATGCAAGTATGAGGGACTTTTTAATACTATATTTTATGCTCATCATGGAGAATTCCGATTCTCTATGCTTAATGAGTTTCTTTGTCACCGTTTTCTATTAGACAAAATATGCATGTTAATTAAGCGTCACCATGGTTTTTTTTTTTCTCTTTCAATCAGCCAAAGCTAATATGAATAATGTGTACATGAAATATGATTCACACTTACATTTGCAGCAACACAAATTTTAGCCCTAAATTTTCGCCAGCAAAATACCACAAGAAATAGAACAAATAATGGATCTACACTTGTTATTGGAGGAAAGATGACGACGACAGAAATGAAGTGAAGCACGAAGGATGGGAGCTGGTATAGATCGTCAAAGGGGAGAGAGGTGGGAGAGCGCGATATGGGAGAGCCGTTGCAAACTAAGAGAAGAAGAGAGAGAGAGAGAGAGAGAGAGCATGCTTCTTGGAGGGGGGAAAAAAAAAAAGGAACTGAGAGTGGACGGTAACTCGTTAGGTATACCGAGTAACTATAGCACAAGTCATTTTACAAAGCCTTTATTGAGGCTTGTGGAGAGGAAATTTTGTATACTCAGCTAGCTAAAATAGCTAATGGGCATTTTGCTTAATCTGTTGTATATCTCCGAAAATGTTAAAAATCTTTGATAATTATTTAGGATTGCTGAGGTTGAAGTCCAAAACTTATTGAAATAGACAAGGGCATTTCACCGGTACCGTCAGGTACTTGAAGAAATATATATATTTTAAAGTAGTTCGGTACTGATCGATATTTAAGCTGGAATGAAATTAGAGGTGTAAGATACTGAATTTGGATAATACCAGTACGTACTGCTCGGAATAGTATGTGATTCATAACCTTGGCGGATTCCTCCGACTCCTGGGCTGGAATTCAGCATTTCGTGTGGCTTGCCATCGATCCAAAACAGGCTTACATGCCCCTGATGCCTTCTTGCACCCGAATCAACTCTCCACTGCATAAGAGACTGCACTGCAGCCAAGAGCTTTTGGACTGCCCTCACCGTCCCATCTGATTCCCCTTTGCCCGCCTAATTCTATTTGGACACCACCCGATGATTCAGAATTAACTCGCTCTCCTGCTCCATCTACACAGCTCGGATTACAATGGAACGTCCTCTTTCTCCTTTGTGCTTGGCGCGTTTGGACACACGGGAATAACATCCCTCCACAAACATACCCTGCCTTTGGAGGTATTGTTTGTGACTGGAATGGCGAACGGGTGACTGGATTCTCCTCTAAAATCGGTTTGGCCTCCAGTCTGGCAGCGGAAATTAACCTTTGCCCTTTTGGAGGGATTGAAAGAACTCCTTGCCTCTCTCAATAGATTACTAATGGTATTGTTGAAACGGATGCCGTTATCAATCTCCTCAACTTGGCTGACAGCAACCACCACCTTTTTCATGTCATTGACAATTGCAGGTCCCTTCTCCAACAATTGGGAGCACCTCAAGTCAATCAAGCGATGAGAGAATGCAACAAATGCGCAGATCTTCCGGCAAAGGATGCCCAATCACACCGTTTCGATCTTTTGCATTATGTTTCTATTCCGAATTGTATTAACCTCAAACTTTTGGAGGATAAGAGGGGTGTTCGTTATCCCCGTACTTTGTACTAGTCTGGCAGGCAGACAAATATTTCTTAATTTTACTAGAAGCACATAAAAAGAAATGATCCCACACATGCTTAAGCCATTTGCATTATGGACAGCATTCACCAAATTCACTCTCAACACAGCACCAAGAATGAAATTCATGCATGTTTTAGTTTCCAAAAACAAAATACAACAGTTAATGCCCATTTCCTCATTGTTTACGGTAAGCAATTGTCATTAGGAAATCCCAACTTTTAAATTTGATACTATGCCAATGGGGCAGCTTTGTCGCTTTGTCCCAGTGGCGGGCAGGTCTCAGATTCGAGTAGATGACGTTACAATCGGCTGCGTTATAATTCAACTACTATGGCAAAGGAAAAAAAAAATCTGATACTGCACTATAATGAAACACATAAATCACCAAGGAAAAAGCCCTTCTTTATTAGTTTTTCATCACTGAATCAGAGGAAAACTTGGACTAATCAAATACTACTTGATATAAAAAAAACCATCCCTGATTTTTGTCTAATAATTCCCTATTCTTATTATTCATTTCTAGGCTTTTTCCTCTCTCTCTCTCTCTCTCTCTCTCTCTCTCTCTCAATCAAGCACTACAAGCTTTTGATACTCTGCTCCACTTATAGCTTTCAACATCACAGCCTCAGGGCTCAAAATCGCTTCCCCGTCCAAAAACAGAGTCATAAGATTCTTCGAATACCCGCTCACTAACGCCACGCCCTCTTGTTTGCTAGGCACCGGCGTGGCATCGGAGTTTCTCAAGTTCCAAAACACTATCTCCGGCACCCTTTCGTACCCCTTCTCCTTAAACTTCCTTTGAATCGCCATATAATCCGTCTCCCAGCTACCAGTATGATGGTAACCCGAGCCATAGTAGTTGTAATTCGAGGATCCCGACGCCTGATCAAACTCCATGTCGCTGAAGACGAAGAGCGTCTTTATCATCTGATCTTCGCTTAGCTTCCCTTCCACCGCGACTTCCAGGATCCTGTCGAAAACCTTTTGGAAATCCGTGTTCGCCCCCCAGTCCATGCTCCTGATAAAACTCGTCTTGGACTGAAGACTGTCGCCTTCGATCGTGTGAAGTTGTGGGTTCGCGCTGAACGTTATCACCTTCCCTTTCCACGGCTCTTCGCTCAGCTCGGATATCAAAAGCCCCAGGGCAACCGAGACTTCCATGGGGATCCCGCTCATGCTCCCCGACACATCGCAAACCGACATGCAGTTCGTTAGCTTGCCTTTCTTCGCCATGTCGTCCACCATTCGCTTCCACTGGAGCTCCGCCACCTCCGAACCGGTCCAGTCGTTCAAGGACTCGATGATCTCGTGGGGAAGCAGCGCTCCGGCCGCGATCGTGCTCTTCCCACTCTTCACCTTTTCCAAATACTCCACGAATCGCTCCTGGTCGTACTTGTAGAACAACTTCTTGTAGAGCTTCATCGCGATTGAGGGGACGCGTTTGTACGGGAGGTTGTTCCATTTCTTTGCGCATATATACACTTCAGGGATTTCAAGGGCTTTGTGGAGAGGGACGAGTACTTCCCTTCGGAGGCGGTCTCGGACCCTATAAGCGTAGTGAGCCTCTTCGACGTCTTGGTACTCTATGTATTCTTCTCGCGGGAATACTTTCCTGTTCGAGAAGAATCAAGGATTTAAACGAGATTGTCAAACTCGAAAAATCATGTATATGTGATTCTAGCAATGTTTCTACTTAGAAGAAAATGAAAACACTGAGTTAACTGACCTTGCAACACTCTCGCAAATCAGCGTAGCTTGGTCGAAGGAGGAGTCGAGATTGGGACACCATTTCGCCGCGAGGCCGATCTTGCAAAGCTCCCCGGCGCGGTAGGACTCCATGTCGGATTTCAGAAGCTCTGCAAAGAGATCCGACACTCGGTCGTGCAAGAACCGGTATTCCGGATCGCGGTTATACCTGTTGGTGTAGGAAATCGAAATGTATGCTGTTATAACAAGGCTCTAAATTGATCTCATAACAAATGAAGATGACAATCAGGCTTATAATATGTGCAAAATGAAAACATAACACATGATTTAGGATGTGTTTTGCTAACTAAAATAAGTAATTAAAGGTAATTTATTGGGAGAAAATAATCTGTTTCGTAAACCAGAAAATAAGTATTAAACAATAAGAACCTTAACGAAATGAGGAATTTCAATAGATTAAAGTGTAAAAGTGAAAGCATCCCAACATTAATAAACCAAATTTCACAAGCACATACGTTTTGGAATTTAAACACAAAAAAGAGAAGAAGAGAGACAATTACCTTTCAAAGGCTTTTTTGGCCTTTGCCACCTTCTTCTCCAACCTCAAACCCCTCACTTTCTCCTTATCCTCCGTCGCCTTCCTTTTCTTCCGGCCTACGTTTCGATCCATCACGTCTGCCTTCCGACTCTGCCACTCCATTTTTTCCTTTTTCCGGATCTCGGGTCCTTCGAGTAACCGGTAAAGAATCTCCAACATGTCCTTAAAATACCCAAAGTCCGCTATAGCCTTCACGTTGCACGCTAGGGTTTTCGGGTGGTGCTTGTGCAGCCACAACGCCGCCGCGTAAAACCCTTCCTTTTCGGATTTTCCCGTCCCGCGTACGCCCCGTAAGTTGCACACGAGTTTTAGAGACGTCAAGGCGTCGCGATCCCATGCCAGGACTAATCTCTTCACCAATTGTTTTGGTGGGGTGTCGGGCACCACGTGGAAGAAGAAGTCGAGGCACGGGTTTCCCGTGGCCAAGTAGGTAGCGGAATTGTTTTCGGTGAAACCCATTGGAGGATTGGTAGTAGTGGTGGTGGAGATGGTGGGGAGGGTGGGAAGGTGGATCTCCGGTGGTCCAAGGAGTGGTCTTGCCATTGTGGAAGTTTTTCTTCTTCTGTGATGGTTTGATGGGTTTGGCACGAAATTAGGGTTAGGGTTTGTTTTGTGTTACGATCGAGCTTGTATGCATGTGGTTTTGGGAATCCTTGAATGTGTTATTTAAATAAGGAAAAATCCGAACTAAACCGACTTTTTAATTAACCGACTTAAGGTTATTTTGGTCTCAAATAGTTATTTATTGGGGGACTAACCTACTGGGCTTGGCTGAAAAGAAACTTGTTATCGTACTAACTAGAATAAAAGGCCTAAAAAAACACAAGAGAATTTTTTTTTAACAGATAGTTCTGCGAATAGTTATTTACGGAGGTGAATTACTACTGTCCAATGGTGCATTGGACAATCTGAATTTAATTTCTTTTTAACTCAAAAGTCCATGCCGTAAAAATTTGTAACATCCGCAATTTTAATAGGAAAAATTCTTAAACCACAATTCCTTATTCTCTTTACACAAATATATATACACACACACAACACACTCACATAAATGATGATTATTTTGATAGTAGGTTTCTGCAAGGTATTGTTTTATAAGTGCATTGATTATGGTTTATAAACAAAGAAAAGCCAATTGGTTAATTGAGATGGCACTTCTTTGATCCTCCGTCTTGCGTTCAAAACTCGCTACAGGCGAAGTAGTGTTGCAGTGGTGGTTTAAACACCACTATGTGGTGGTTTATCCCCCATGTCCCCCTCCTTTTCTCCCAGATATAGAATAGGGGGAAATTTAAGTGCTGTTTGGACAACACAGTATATCAACACTTCCAATGAAGAATTGGAAAGAAGAAACAAAACAGAATAAAAACAGAGGAAGCAGAGGTCACAAAAAATGCCACAGGGCCTTATAACAGTAGTAATCTATGGCTTGAGTGCAACAGCAGCTTAAAGAGATGAGAAAAGTACTCCTGATCCACCTGTCTTGATAGGAAGGGAAGCACACAAGTCCAAAAGTCAGAAAGTCTACGCCCACTGCTTACCTTTTACCGCTCTTTCAACCGCTCTCAATTTCACTGTTTAAAAGTGTTTTGAACAATCCTAGAAGAGTTTTTTGAAAATCTGGATCATTGATTGCTAAGATGGATGATTGAGATGTTGAGCGGGGGACGTAGCACCGCTGTCCTAAAGTCCCAACATCGTTAGACTCAACACCTCAGTCTTGACAGGAACAAAGTATTGACAGCAGAAGTCCAAGATAGTAGCAGCTTCATTCATGGCTGATGGCTATCAAATAGCTATCACAAGGGCCTGGTTTCTACCTAGGCACATGATGACAATGAATTCTTGTTGGTATTTTCAAGAAAAATGTTTTAAGCTACTTTTGCAATAGAACTTCTTATATATAACCTCAAGGGGATTGTCGCAGTGGTTAACCGATTTGCCTCAGCGGAGTTTACCATCCAAAGGTTTCAGGATCGATACCCCAAGGTCACATGGTCAATTCCCCTCGATAGCGATTTGTCCTTGGAGTTTCTCACTGCATGCAAACGAGTAAAAATGACTGTGGAAGAGACTGGAGAGATTAGTCTGGTTTACCAGGACGCTCTTCATTACCAATAACAAAATTATTATACCCTCTCACTGATATATATAAGCCAACATTTTCTTCTTGCTCCAGCCATGTCATTTGTTGGTACGAAGGAATTTTTTTTTCCCTCCTTTGCAAGATTTTATGGAGTGGTTTTATGTGAGATGATTGAAACGAAAACATTTCTTAGAGATTTGCAATCATAGAGCGAAAATTATATCCTAACTAGGCCATTGATTCTGATCACATACTTGTTAAGTGGCATTTGTTCTGAATTTGGGTTCATAATTTCTTGGCACCATATTCCGGCAGCACTCGCTCCCTCCTTCTCTCAATTCAAACTCTGACCATGAGAGAGAGAGAGAGGGGGAGGGAGGGGGGCAAATATCTTTTGTTTAACAACAAATTTCTTTTTTGTTTCTTACTTTTCTTCCCAAATCTCGACATTCAAAATTCAAATAATCCCCACTGGATTGGCACAAATGATAGTCACATTACAATCCTTACTACTTGAGATCATCAAATCAAGCCCTTTTTATTTGATTTTGTCCAAGAAACTCTGCATTTTTAAGATCCGGGTTCAAAAGCCATATGTATGCGCCTACATTTCTAGGCTTTTTCCTTCACACTTTTTCCCTCAATCAAGCACCACAAGCTTCTGATACTCCTCTCCACTAATAGCTTGCAACATCACAGCCTCAGGGCTCAAAATCCCTCCCTCCAGAAACAAAGTCAATAGATTCTTCGAAAACCCGCTCACCAACGCCACGCCCTCCTGCTTGCTCGGCACCGGCGTGGCAACCGAGTCTCTCAGATTCCAAAACACTATCTGCGGCACCTTCTCGTACCCCTTCTCCTCGTACTTCCTCTCAATCACCATATAATCGGTCTCCCAGTTGTTAGTAGTATTAGCCGAGCCCCGACCATAGCACGAGCGATAACTATATCTCGAGGACTTCGAGGCCTGATCAAACTCCATGTCGCTGAAAACGAAAACCGTCTTTATCATCTCGTCTTCCCTCAGCTTCCCCTGCACCGCGACTTCCAAGATCCTGTCGAAGACCTTTTGGAAATCCGTGTTCATTCCCCAGTCCATCCTCCTGATAAATTCCGTCTTGGATCGAAGAGTATCTCCTTTGATCGTGTGAAGTTGTGGGTTCTGGCTGAATGTTATTAGCTTCCCTCTCCACGGCTTTTCGCTTAGCTCGGATATCAATAGCCCTAAGGCAACCGAGACTTCCATGGGGATCCCTTGCATGCTCCCCGATACGTCGCAAATAGCCATGCAATTCGTCAACTTGCCTTTCTTCGCCATGTCGTCCACCATTCGCTTCCATTGGAGCTCTGCCACCTCCGGACCGGTCTCGTCATTCAACGACTTGATGATCTCGTGGGGAAGTAGTGCTCCGGCCGCGATTGTGCTCTTCCCGCTCTTCACCTTCTCTAAATACTCCTCGAATCGCTCCTTGTCGTGCTTGTAGAAGAACTTCTTGTAGAGCTTCATCGCGACTGAGGGAACGCGATTGTACGGGAGGTTGTTCCATTTCTTTGCGCATATGTAGACTTCCGGGAGTTCTAGAGCTTCGTGGAGAGGGACGAGTACGTCCTTTCGAAGGCGGTCGCGAACCCTATAAGCGTAGTGAGTTTCTTCGATGTCACGGTACTCTATGTACTCTTCTCGCGGGAATAATTTCCTGTTTGAGAAGAATTAGGAATTTAAATGAGAATTTCAAATTTAATGCTTCTAGAAATGTTTATTAAGAAAATCATTGTTGAAAATTTGAGAATACCCTCTTGGGGGTGAGTTTACTGACCTTGCAATGCTCTCGCACATGAGTGTAGCTTTGTCGTAGGAGGAGTCGAGAGAGGGGCACCATTTGGCCGCGAGGCTGATTTTGTAAAGCTCCCCGGCATTGTAGAACTCCATGTCGGATCTCAAAAGCTCCGCAAAGAGATCCGACACTCGATTGTGCAAGAACCGGTAGTCCGGATCGCGGTTATACCTGTTGGTGAAAAATAACAAAATATACTATCATCAGAGGAAATAGAATAACACAAAAGACCAGAAAATAGTACCTTAAGTGCTTAATTTAATGAAAACATAACAAGTGAGTCAATTCATTTTAGCAATGGTGCACATAGAAATTTTTTGCCCCAAACAGTACTCTTCTCACATATATATGGAATGCAGCCCTGCTAAGTTCATAAATATCTGTATTTAATAGATAACGGGGTACATAAACTTGAAAAATCCATACCCAAAAAATAAAATACATGTAATTGATCCATAAAATGTTTTTAATTGAACAATTGTGCATATTATAAACATCCAAAAGAAGTACGTATTGCAATCGGAATAGAGCCAAGATTTTGACATTGTTGTTGGGCAATGCGAGGTGGTGCACGTTGCTTCAGTCTAAACTTGTATTTGAGTTCAAAATGCATGTCACGATACTTGCAAATTAGTCAGAGTGATAATTAGGGGTGAGAATAGACCGGATTAGTAGAGTAAGCCAAGAAGCAAAAACACTATCTACGGATTATGAATTGGAGAACTAAACTTACCCATAAAATTATAGATCCAAACCAATAAAGACGGTTCAATCGGTTTTGATTTTGAACCACGGTTCACTTGAAATTGAGATATCATCTCCATAAACCAATTAAAGTACTTCAAATTGCATAGCTGAGTTGAACCAAAACTTATATTAAAATTACCAAAACTCACTAATATCAACTAACTAAATAAGAGTAGAATACAAGTAATTAGTGAATGAATAGGCAATGAAATAATAGAGTATTAGATTAGGAAATTAGTTACCGAGCAAAAAGAGTGGAAAATCAATTGACTAAGCCCAAGCCATTATTGTGTGTTAAAGTTATACGAATATGCTATCATGTATAGGAATTTAGGGAATTTATCTTGAAAGTGAAAGAATAAGGCGGTGGAATAGAGGATTAGATTAGTTAATTACTAATTTTATTCGATATAACTAAACAAAGTATGTCTATACGTATATGTATATATTATACTGTTCAGTAATCGTTAACGTAAATTCACAAATCAAACCATTTAATACTTTAATTTGGACTGGATTCACAGTTTGACGGTTATTTTGCTCACCCTTAACGATAACCATATTAATCATTCAAGTTGTATAGTCGATGGTAAGAACTTTATACTACCAAACTTATTGTCAATATGCCTAAGATTATGCAACGACCAGTTTAGCTCGGGATCAGAACCATCGAATTATTAGCTAGTATTTGAGTTGGATCAAGGGTGCTGTAGTGCACCCCACACTACACAGTGCCGTCGATCCGATCATCTATTTTGACAATCAACAGTTCGAATAGACGTGTAGTGCAACAACTCTCAATCCATTTGAGTTCGTTTCTAAAATATCAAGAAAGAAAACTCCGATAAAACACACAAGTTTCCAAAAGTTACCAATCCATAAAAACAGACAATACCTTTCAAAGGCTTTTTTGGCCTTCGCCACCGTCTTCCCCAACCTCAAACCCTTCACTTTCTCCTTATCCTCCGTCGCCTTCATCTTCTTTCGGCCGACATCTCGATCCATCACTTGTTCCCTCCGACTCTGCCACTCCGATTTTTCCTTTTTCCGGATCTCGGGTCCTTCGAGTAACCGGTAGAGAATCTCCAACATGTCCTTGAAATACCCGAACTCCGCTATACCCTTCACGTTGCACGCTAGGGTTTTCGGGTGGTGTTTGTGCAACCACAACGCCGCCGTGTAAAAACCTTCCTTGTCGGATTTCCCGGTCCCGCGTACACCACGTAAGTTGCACACGAGTTTCAGGGACGTTAACGCGTCACGGTCCCATGCCGAAAGTAATCTCTGCACCAATTGTTCCGGTGGGGTGTCGGGCACCACGTGGAAGAAGAAGTCGAGGCATGGGTTTCCGGTAGACAAGTAGGTGGCGGAATTGTTTTCAGTGCGACCCATTGGTGGTTTGGGCTGATTGGCAGTAGTAGTGGTGGTGGTGGTGGTGGTGGAGATGGTGAGGGTGGAGAGGCGCATCTCCGGTGGTCCAAGGAGTGGTGTTGCCATTGTTGAAGTTTTGCTCACAAACTTAGGGTTAGGGTTTGTATTGTGTTACGTGTATGTATGCATGCGTTTTTGGACTCCTAAAATGTTTATTTATATAGGGAATATCAACCGACTTCTTATAATTTAGTTCTTTATAACCGACTCAAATATTTTCTTTGAGTCCAAATTAGGGTTGGGGTTTGTGTTATTATGGTCACAATTATTTTCGTGAATATTGGGGTTTTTTTTATTGGGGGGACTAAACCTACTGGGTTGGGCTTAAGGGAAACTTAGGTTTCTTTTGATGTTAAATAAAAGAGATGAGATAAACTTATTCACGGAATCAGTTCACGGAGCGGCGTGCTCTCAGTCATCCATTCGTGCAACAAATAACTGAGATTCGTCTTCAATTTTGATCGGTCACAATTAATTGTTATCTGTCATAATTGATTTTCAATTCAGACCGTCCAAAAATACTTTAAACATGTGCTATTAGCCTCCGTAAAACCTTCTTTACGGAATGGTCCGCAAATAAGATTTTCTGAACCATATAAAGGCGAGAAAAGACAAATAAAAGTGAAAAAGTGGGTTAAAGTGTACCATTCATAGTCTATTTGGACTCGGTCTATCTTTAAAATAAAAAACTGATGCAAAATCAAAGTTCGATGATTTATGGCCACAAATCAAGACCTTTCCTTTTTAGTTCGAGAATAGCTGCTTCTTTTTTTTAATTTGAATTTGACACCATAGAATTTTCATTTAACTCATAAGTCAGTGCTATAAAACTTGTAACATCTACAATTTTTATAGTAAGGTTTCTGCGATGTTTTATTTTAAATGCATTAATTACGGCTTATAAAAAAAGTGATAAATCGATATATAGGTTTCATATGATATTTCACACCATTGGATCTACAGTGATGAGATTAGTGACACCACAACTATATTTCATTGTATGTTTTCCACCCTTTTTGGAGTATGTTCTTTTTTTAAATATGGGTCAGCTTACGCACTTTTTTTAGAAGAGTTATATATCCGATGCATATTTAGTTACGAGGTGTAACTAAGAATTTAAATCAAACAATGAATATGTGACTTTGATATATAGTCCACTATAGTACGAGGGTATTGTGCACGTTCACTTGTGCCAAAAATACACGAGCTCGGCAAATGTGTCGTTTCAATGGAGCGGTAGCAACAAATTCGGCCTTTAACGACACACGGAAGATCGAGTCTGATCCTATCTAGGCCCTTTTTATTCGATTTTGCCTAACTCATTCCACATTCATATTATCCATTTGTAGGCTTTAACCTCCTCCACACTTCTCTGATATCAATCAAGCACTACAAGCTTTTGATACTCTTCTCCACTAATAGCTTTCTCCATTACAGCCTCAGGGCTCAAAATTCCTCCACCCTCCAGAAACAGAGTCACGAGATTCTTCGAAAACCCACTTACCAACGCCACGCCCTCTTGCTTGCTGGGCACCGGCGTGGCCACAGAGTTTCTCAGATTCCAAAACACTATTCCCGGCACCTTTTCGAACCCCTTCTCCTTATACTTCTTTTGAATCGCCATATAATCGGTCTCCCAGTTATTAGTCGAGGAGGCCCAATGAGACCTTGAGTCCCACGAATATGTCCAGGGACTCGAGGCCTCATCAAACTCCATGTGGCTGAAAACGAAAACCGTCTTTATCATCTGGTCCTCGCTTAGCTTCTCCATCACCGCGACTTCCAAAATCCTGTCGAAAACCTTTTGGAAATCCGAGCTAGCCCCCGCCTCCGTGTTCTTGATGAAATCCGTCTTGTCCCTGAGGCTCTCTCCTCCGATAGCGTGGAGTTGCGGGTTCGCGCTGAACGTCATTAGCTTCCCTTTCCAGGGCTCTTCGCTCAGCTCGGATATCAATAGCCCTAGCGCTACCGAGACTTCCATGGGGATCCCTTCCATGCTCCCGGACACGTCGCAAACCGCCATGCAGTTCGTTAACTTGCCTTTCTTCGCCATGTCGTCCACCATTCGCTTCCACTGAAGCTCTGCCACCTCTGGACCGGTCTCGTCGTCCAAGGACTTGATGATCTCGTGGGGAAGTAGCGCTCCGGCTGCGATTGTGCTCTCTCCAATCTTCACTCTTTCCAAATACTCCTCGAATCGCTCCTTGTCGTGCTTGTAGAAAAACTTCTTGTAGAGCTTCATTGTCACCGATGCTACGCGTTCGTACGGGAGGTTGCTCCATTTCTTTGCGCTTATGTAGACGTCGGGGAGCTCGAGGGCCTTGTGGAGAGGGACGAGTACTTCCTTTCGGAGGCGGTCTCGAACCCGATACGCGTAGTGAGCTTCTGCTATGTCTTGGTACTCTACGTACTCTTCTCGCGGGAATACTTTCCTGTTTGGGAAGAATTAAGGAATTTGCGTGAGTTGTTGAAAAAATTCTGGCGAAAATTAAGTGATGAAAACTTTGAGTTTAGCTGACCTTGCGACGCTCTCGCACATGAGTAGTGCTCTATCGTAGGAAGAGTCGAGGGAGGGACACCACTTGGCCGCGAGGCCGATTTTGTCAAGCTCCCCGGCGTGGTAGGACTCCATGTCGGCTCTCAGAAGCTCCGCAAAGAGATCAGACACACGGTCGTGCAAGTACCGGAAGTCCGAATCGCGGGTATACCTGTTGGTAAAAAAAGGAAAAACCAAAATGAAATATTATTGGAGGAACTAGAAGTACAAAAAAGACACTAAATTGATCTCCTGAACATGACAATTGAGCTTACAATATGTATTTAACATAATAAACCCATAAGTGATGGCTTGTATAAGAAAATTCACAACGTAAGTATTGAAAACTAAATCCAAAACAATTGACAGTACCTTTCAAAAGCCTTTTTAGCCTTTGCCACCGCCTTCTCCTGCCTCAAAGCCTTCACTTTCTCCTTATCGTCCGTGGCCTTCCTCTTCTTTCGACCGAGGCTCAGATCCATGGCTTCTCCCTTCTGAATCTGCCACTCCATTTTTTCTTTCTCTCGGATCTCGGGTCCTTCGAGCAACCGGTAGAGAATCTCCAACACGTCCTTAAGGTACCCGAACTCCGCTATAGCCTTCACGTTGCACGCTAGGGTTTTCGGGTGGTGCTTGTGCAACCACAGCGCCGCCGCGTAAAACCCTTCTTTGTCGGACTTCCCGGTCCCACGCACGCCCCGCAAGTTGCACACGAGCTTCAGGGACGTTAGCGCGTCGTGGTCCCACGCCAAGAGCAATCGCTCCGCCAACTGTTCCGGCGGGGTGTCGGGCACCGCGTGCAGGAAGAAGTCAAGGCACGGGTTTCCGGTTGACAAGTAGGTGGCGGAATTGTTTTCGGTGAAACCCATCAGAGGATTGGCGGTGGTACCGGTGGCGGCGGCGGTGGTGGTGGGGAGGCGGATCTCCGGTGGTCCGAGGAGTGGGTTTGCCATTGTGGAAGTTTTACTTCTTCTGTGATCGATGGTTTGATTGGTTTGGTAGGAAATTAACTAGGGCTAGGGTTTGTATAGTGTTTTTGGAACCCTAGAATGTGTTATTTAAATAGGGAATTTGACCGACTTTTTAATAACCGACTCAACTAGCTAGGTTATTATGGTCACAAACAGCTTCGTGAATATTTGGTTTTCTATTGGGAGGATTAACCTACTTTGGCTTATGCACTATTCGAGTCGTTCGTTGAATAATCTAATGATCTAAATTTCAGTAGAAAAATAAAAATTATATGCAAAAGATTCGAAATCAAAGTTAACTAGCATCAACCCGTAGTATGCACAATAAAAGTAAAGGTAAAAATAAAAAAAAATTGAAAGAACGCATTTTTTTTACTGCTTCATATGTTTTTTTATTTATATTTTTGATCGGCACAGCTTCATATGTATGTTAATAGAGATAGATAAGTAAATAGATTTGACTGACCCCTAACTAATATACCGAATTTTAAGTTATCCTATAATTAAAGAAATCAATATTCACGCTTTTATGTAGGCGCTCCACTTTTAACACATTTGGTTTGTTGGAATGATTTTGAAAACGAATACACTAATATTCAATCCTCTGCCTTTCTCAATGCAATGACTCTGTAATATAGGGGTGCTCTTCATAGCTATAGTGTGTCGCGATCCGAGTCGTTTGTCCCGACATCAATATTGATATTTCATCTCGCCACCTGCACGTTTAGTCACGAGCCAACTGAGATGAAATTTAGACCATTAATTGCTGTGTCGAACAATACGAATCGCGCCGTACAACCATGTGGTGTACCCTGCGTTAATATAGAGTCCTTGGTTCTACATTCTTTTAGTAATGAAGTTAGAGTGGAATCGTGTTTTTTTTTTCCAGTAAACATAAAAATAGAGTAACGATTTTGGCACTCTAGCTTTTGATAACCACATTCTTCTAGTATTTGTCATAAAGTGTTCTTGCCATGTGTATTTTAAACACTAACACGGACAAATATTAAAGTGCGGTTAACAAAAAATAGAGTGCAAAAATTAAAACGAGGTACAGAAAAGGGAAAATGGGAACAGATCAACCAAGGAGAAAACCGAAAGAGGATTGTCCATAACATTTTTGAAACCAAAAAAAAATATTGAACCCAAAAACAGGGAGGGTTCATAAAAATGATTCAGCTACTAAATGGTGCCCAAAGCCTAGGCACATCAAAACACTAAAGCATTACAGAGGGAATCCAAAATTAGCATTCCATATATAGGCACTAGGCAGGCCGTAATTCAGAAGACACCCACCAATCTTCCAAATCAGCAGGTGAAAAACTGGACTCTCGTGAAGATTAAGGTAGTGAAAAAACATATCCAATTGCTTCCCCAAAGAGCAGCAAAGTCTGTGGAGAACTGCATTTGCACTGAGAGAAATACCATACCAGAGCAGCAGCAACAAGAAAATGAGAAAGGCTTCAAGAGCGGAGAGAACCCCATTAATAAATCAGCCCAAAGATCATAACAAGAGGCCCTGACATGGAACGGTATTTTCCACCTAACATTGCTAAACAAATTCATGCATGCAAGTAGTACGTGTTCCCCCTACCAACATTACTAATAGCATTTTTTCCTGATAATCAGGTGTCGGACCTAGTTTACGCATATTTTGACTAATTTTGGTGGGATTGGTAAAACTTGGAGTAATAACTACAACTTGAAATTCTTGATTGCGCACACACACACTCTCTCTCTCTCTCTCTCTCTCTCTCTCTCATGCCTTAATCAATCACCGCAAGCTTCTGATATTCTTCGCCACTAATAGCATGTAACATCACAGCCTCAGGGCTCAAAATCCCTCCCCCTTCCAAAAACAAAGTCACAAGATTCTTCGAGAACCCGCTTACTAGCGCCACGCCCTTCTGTTTGCTAGGCACCGGCGTGGCAACAGAGTTTCTCAAGTTCCAAAACACTATTTCCGGCACCTTTGAGTACCCATTCTCCTTATACTTCCTCTCAATCACCATATAATCGGTCTCCCAGTTATTAGTCGAGGCCCGACCACGCCCCGAGCCACAGTAATTATAAGTCCTCGAGGCCCGATCAAACTCAATGTCGCTGAAAACGGAAAGCGTCTTTATCATCTCATCTTCGCTTAGTTTCCCCTTCACCGTGACTAGCTTCCGAGATCCTGTCGAAAACCTTCTGAAAATCCGTGTTCACCCCCCAGTCCATATCCCGGATAAACTCTGTCTTGGATTGAAGACTGTCGCCTTTGATCTTGTGAAGTTGTAGCTTCGCGCTGAATGTTATCAGCATCCCTCTCCACGGCTTTTCGCTTAGCTCGGATATCAATAGCCCTAAGGCGACCGAGACTTCCATGGGGATCCCTTGCATGCTCCCCGATACGTCGCAAATAGCCATGCAATTCGTCAACTTGCCTTTCTTCGCCATGTCGTCCACCATCCGCTTCCATTGGAGCTCCGCCACCTCTGGACCGGTCTCGTCGTCCAAGGACTTGATGATCTCGTGGGGAAGTAGTGCTCCGGCCGCAATTGTGCTCTTCCCGCTCTTCACCTTTTCTAAATACTCCTTGAATCGCTCCTTGTCGTGCTTGTAGAACAACTTCTTGTAGAGCTTCATTGCGACCGAGGGGACGCGTTTGTACAGGAGGTACTTCCATTTGCTTGCGCATATGTAGACTTCCGGTATTTCCAGGGCCTTGTGGAGAGGGACAAGTACTTCCCTTCGGAGGCGGTTTCGAACCTTATAAGCATAGTGAGCTTCTTCGATGTCTTGGTACTCTATGTACTCTTCTCGCGGGAATACTTTCCTCGCAACACTCTCGCACATCAGTGTGGCTCGGTCGTAGGAGGAGTCGAGAGACGGACTCCATTTCGCCACGAAGCTGATTTTGAAAAGCTCCCCGGCATTGTAGGACTCCATGTCGGATCTCAGAAGCTCCGCAAAGAGATCCGGCACGCGGTCGTGCAAGAACTGGTAGTCCGAATCAAGGGTATACCTGTTGGTGAAAAAAAAAAAAGAAACCAAAATATTCAGCTATTAGAGGAACTAGAAGTACAAACAATACGCAGAAATTGATCTCGTGAACTCGGAGATAAAATCTTGCTGCCTATAAAATAAAAATAAAAAATTTGTTTAGAAACTATGGATTTTTCACCACCTCATTTTGGATCACATGGTATGTTAATTGCTGATCTGAACCATTCATCTTAAAGGGCCAACACGGTAGTATTCTCATTCGAAAAGTCATCTTCACCGATCATCGATAAGTGCATCGAAATTTAAATTTTACTGTAGTTTATAAAATGGCTGATCATGAACAATTAAATTTGACAAGATCAAACCGTTCATTTTATAAACTAAAATTCAACTTTTGATTGATCTATCGATATCCAATCAAGCTAATTTTTTTGCGTGAATATTGTGTACTAGTTATGGATCCTACAAAATGAATGATTCAAATTATAATAATAAATGCATGGTAGGATCCACAAAGAGCCCCATCTCTGGTGGGAAGAATTTAATCCTAGCTCGACAAAGACAAGACAGTTAAAACATAACATGTGGCTTAGATTAATTAATTTAGCTATGGTTCACATGACATGCAATACCTTTCAAAAGCCTTTTTGGCCTTTGCCCCCGTCTTCTCCAACCTCAAACCCTGCACTTTCTCCATATCCACCGTCGCCTTCCTCTTCTTCCGACCCGGGTTCCGATCCATCACTTCTCCCTTCTTACTCTGCCACCCGGATTTCTCCTTCTTTCGTCGGACCTCCAGTCGTTCGAGCAACCGGTAAAGAATCTCCAACATGTCCTTGAAGTACCCGAACTCCGCTATGGCCTTCACGTTGCACGCTAGGGTTTTCGGGTGGTGCTTGTGCAACCACAACGCCGCCCTGTAAAACCCTTCCTTGTCGGACTTCCCGGTCCCACGCACGCCTCGTAGGTTGCACACGAGTTTTAGAGACGTCAAGCCCTCGTGGTCCCACGCCTTAAGCAGTCTCTCCACCAATTGTTCCGGTGGTGTGTTGGGCACTACGTGGAAGAAGAAGTAGAGACATGGGTTTCCCGTGTTCAAGTAGGTGGCGGAATTGTTTTTGGTGAGACCCATCGGAGGATTGGCGGTGGTAGCGGTTGTGGTGGTGATAATGGGGAGGCGGATCTCCGGTGGTCCGGGGAGCAGTGTTGCCATTGTTGTAGATTTTTATTTTTTTTCCCTTTTCCTGTGATGGTTTGATGGGTTACTTTGGTACAAAATTAGGTTAGGGTTTGTATATGTTAGTAGTACGAGTTTATAAATTACTTTTAGGTTAATTTAGGTTAGGGTTTTTAATTGGGGAACTAAATTAACCTACTGGGCTGGGCTGGGCTGAAGGGAAACATGGGTTTATTGATGTATACAATAAACGCATGGTAAAATCTACAAAGGACCTCACCTGTAGTAGAAAGAATTTAATCCTAGCTCGACAAAGACAAGACATTTAAAACATAACATGTGGCCTAGATTAAATTAGGTTAGGGTTTTTAATTGGGGGACTAAATTAACCTACTGGGCTGGGCTGGGCTGAAGGGAAACATGGGTTTTTTTATGTTATCCCAATTACCGAGGAAAATGCTGGAAAAGACATACTCTATTGTAGACCTGGGTAACGAGTCGTGTCGAGTCGTGTTCGTGTTGTGTTGGTCGGGTTCGTGTCACAAATCATCCAATCCTAACCCGACCCATTTAGAATTCGTGTTTTTCGAGTCGTGTCATTTTCGTGTTTCGTGTCAGAAATGCTCAACCCTAACCCGTTAAGTTCGTGTCCTGTTCGTGTTGTGTTATCGTGTCTGTTGTCTAACTCTATATAGAATTGTAGATATACCATATATTATGTATATATGTTCGTGAAAATGGGTGATACAGATTAGTAACCGTGTTAGTCGTGTCAATTTCGTGTGTCACGTGTTCAACCCGAACCCGACCCATTTAGAATTCGTGTTCTCGAGTCGTGTCATTTTCGTGTTTCGTGTCAGAAATGTTCAACCCTAACCCGCTAACTTCGTATCCGGTTCGTGTCGTTTTATCATGTCTCGTGTCTATTGCCCAACTCTACTCTATTGCACTGAAGCTCCGTTCCGCTAAGGAAATAAGAGTATAATTTTTGAATTAAAGGTGATGTATTATAAGAGAATGATTTATTTTGTAAAGCAAAAAAAATAATTAAAAAATAAAGTGGAATAGGGTCAGTTTATCTTGATCGTTTTAGTGATCTTTTTAACTCCAGTAGTGTTGTGGTTTGAGTCTAAAATAAAAATTCTCTTGCAGAAGTGCAAATTCAAAATCCAAGTTGATGATTCACTTAAATTTATGGCTCAAATCTACGGGCAACGTCACATGGTATTCCATCACATTCCTCCATCACAAATTTTTGTGAACTTCATGTACTTAATTTTAGGCCAGCATAGTGTGATGGGAAATTAAAAGAGTTGGAGCCCTAGAATATAGTGTGCCCCAAGACCACCCGATAATTTTTCCACATCTACACCTTTCACTTTGAATTCGAGATAGCTTTTTCGTTTTGTTTTGAATTGACACCATAGAATTTTCTTTTTAATTCAGGTGTCCGTGCAGTGGCGTAAAACTTGTAACATCCGCAATTTTGATTGTAGGTTTCTCCCATGTACCATTGATTTTAGTGCATTATAATTACAGCTTACGAAAAAGGGCCCATTTATTCGACTTTAAAAACAATATATACTTCATACAATTTCACTCTATCGGTTTAATAGTGATGAGATTAATAATACTACACCCACACTGTATTGTTTGTTCCAAACATTATAGAGTTACGGGAATATATTTTATGCATATAATAATTCTTTGTTTTAGAATTACCCAAGAGTCCAAAAAAAAGAATAAAGGTGTATGCCTTGTGGGACATCAAGTAGTTATCACAAGGGCGGTGCCGTTTTAGAAATGTTTCAAAGCATATTAGGATATGGTGATGACAAATACAGCTTCAAGAAGGCATCAGAGATTTTTAATATTTTTTTTTTTACGATCACAAGAGTTTGGGCCAACTTATATAGCTCGACAAATTTTCCCGATCTAATCAACGGCAAGCCACTCATATCAATTATACGTGTGGTAAGCAAACCCACCAAGATATCAACATATCAGATTAACCATCGGGGCTGGCATCACAGATCTTGATTCGTGCATCAGGAGTACTGTTTTTAAAAGGATCACTGCTTTCTGTGCAATTGGACTTCACTTTCTGATGAAGTTTTACTGTACATCCAGGGACGGAATCAGGATTTTGTAAATAAAGGAGCCGACCTATGAACAAGATTTTGAAATTTGAAGGTTCGGGAATCTAATAGTTTGTTTGGCTTAGATTTTGAGGGAGGTTTTTTTTGGGTTGTAAGTAACGAGAGATAAAAAAGAAATGAGATCAATAATCGAAGGAAAAACTTATGGAAAGCAGTGTACAAATAGAGAGATTGGGTTTTGGGACAAAAAGCGAACACATTTTTATGTCTAAATAACACCCAATACAAAATACAATATCCAAATGTTCTCACCAGACCAAAAAAAAATTTAAAAAAAAAAACTCGAAGCCGCGCGGGGCCTTGGCCCCATATGCCCACACCTCTCTCCGTGTCTCTGGGTACATCGATCCCATTCCCTACACATACATGGGGCCATGGCATTCACCCTTAATTATGAGATCTTGATATCCATAACGTATATGAACAGTTGTGGCATAGTTCAGTTGACTGCCCTTAGTTCCTTTCTCACTTACCGACACACGAAACACATGAAGAGTTTGTGAGTAATGAGAAGAGTCTTGTTTATATCTAGGCCCCGTTTGGTTAAGATTTTTATTTTTTATTTTACGAGACAAATCATTCTCTCAGCATACGTCACATTTAATTCAGCACACCCTCAGTACTACTTCTCATACTCCCTACGTCTCTTTTTAAGTGTCCCGATTCGTAACTTCAACTTATTAAAATGACATCATCATTATACCTTTCACATCAACTTTTACATCCACTTCCCTCTTTACCCTCTATAGAGATATTATCATTATATTTTTATTCACTAACTTTTTAAAATAGAATATATTTTTAGGGGCAAAATGGAAAATTCACAAATTTTTGCCCACTAACTTTACAAAATAGACATTTATTGAGGGACAATAAAAAATGAAATATTGGACTCTAAAAAAGGGACGGAGAGAATATCTTTTATTCATCTGAACACATGGCATTTTCGTTTCTTAGTTTTTTCTTTTCTCACCAAATCTCAACATTTAATTATTTCTGATTGGCTCAATGGTAATCACCTAACGGTATATCATGACCTCTTGGGTTTCAAGAAGCTTTTAGTTTGGGGTCCGATTTTCCCTCGCATGCTATCAACTTTTGTGCTGAGATAGTCAATACAGACATTTGCCCCGGCTTTAATTGGCCATTCGTAATGGATCAATCAGTCTGTTGCCGAACACGAAATTATCACTTAATAAAAAACAGAAGAAAATGCAAAACTGCGGTTCAAAAGCTAGGGAACTTCGCAATCAGAATAACTTGTCCCTGATCATCACGTACTCTACTAATTCTTTCCAGATAGACTCTTGGCCACATTGATAAAACTGAAAACAGAGTCAACTTCTCCATTACATCATGGGCCAAACATCAGTACCACGCTTGTCTTTTGCCATTTACACACCTGACCGAGCCTAAAACCTCTTAAAGGCCAGAAAACTTTTCTAGGTGTCGAGCCGATATCACGTGGTGCCCAAGTAGCATATCCGGATCATCCATTTCGGTTTTGAAAAGAAAAAAAGGAGAGAGAAAGAGGAAAGAAAGTGTTTCAATCTGGTCCGTCTAATACACTTTTGAAATGCCCGAATGGGCTGCTCGGATCCATGTGAGCACGGCCACGTGGTACCCACCCGGTACCATCAATTTCTCCTTAAAGGCTTCCCTGTATGGTGGAAAAACTTTTGACAAACCAAAGCTCCATTCTAGTCCACACATTCTTGACTTAACAAAATTTACTATCAGTACCATAAAAAAGCATGCATCATCAATCTTATCCTTACACACATTACAACAATTTACCAAAATAAAGAAAAATAAGAGAGAGAGAGAGAGAGAGAGAGAGAGGATTAATGAGAAAACTTTTGCGGGTAATTTGAACTCGAACTCTTTGAGGCCTAGAAGATGGGATAAATATGAATTTCATTGTCTCCTATTCCTTTTCTCTTGATCACTTTCAAGAAGCTCCTCCAACAACTTATCATCCAAGTACTCAATCTCAAACACTTGCCTCCCATGCTGGTCGCTTCTCTCTGCTCTGTTCTCTCTCCTCGCGTGCATCGACGACGACGGAGATGATGAAGACAAAGCACTAGATGAGGTGGAGGAGGAGGAGGAGGCGGTAGCACCACCTTGCGAATTCGGGTACTCCTCCGGGAAGTTGAGGATGGCCAGCTGACCCCTCATGGTGTAAGCGGCCCGGTCATAGGCTCGGGCCGCCTCCTCGGCCGTGTTAAACGTCCCAAGCCACACCCGTGCCCCATGCCTGGCGGAGTCCCGTATCTCGGCAGCGAACTTCCCCCACGGCCGCCTCCGGACGCCCCTGTACTTCACCTGATCTCCCCCTTCCCTCTCGTCCCTCGCATTGCCACCCTCCATCAATTAATATAAGTTGTTTGGCTAAAACACATTGTGTGGATCGCAAGTGGATTTTATATAGGTGGAAAAAGGGCCAAGGGAGGGGGGGCTCGTGGGCTGCCACGTGGAAAATCATGCGGGTCGGAAATTCACAGCGTGTTGAAGAACCTTCGATGGAGACCTGGGCTTGGGTCCAGTGCACCTGGATGGTCAAAGTGGTGGCTTTGGAAACTCATGACTTTCTTTATGTGTGTGACTGAATGAAAGGGTGTTTTGGAGAAAATTTTCTTTTAGTCAGAAAAGGTTTTCGATGTCACAAATCACACGTGCAGAACTTTGGCATATCTTCTTGGGTGTATATAATAGAAAATGTCATACACTTTGGGATCGAGCTAATTTGCGCGCGCCTCAAACTTTTTATTTTTTTTTACAGGTTCTACCAAAGCCCTTTCACACCCTTGTATGTGTGTGATGCGGCCTAATGTGACCCCAAGAGTTGCAGCTGGCAAGAAAAATCGGAACCAGATTTTAGTGAAATACTCCCGGCTCTCATGCTAAGACTACCGGGAAAAATAGTTGTGTGTTCATTTTTCAGTGAAAAACCCAATTTCCACTAATTAAGTAATAAGATGTTGACAATAACTTTTTGACTTTGTCTTTATTTAACTTTTTTCCGCATATGTTAGTTTTGTACTAAAATTTTGTATAGTTTAAATTCTTCTCGAAAAGAAGAATAGGAAAAGTAAAAAATTATAACTTTTATACAAATATTTTGTGAAATATTCAAGAAAAATCCCTAAAATTTGATTTTTTTTTTGTTTTTTAATATTTCTCAAACTACTTGTGTAAACATTATAATTTTTTACTTCTTCAATTCATTTCGTCGAGACGAACCCATAATATATAAAATTTGGTGCAAAACTAGCATATGCAAAAAAAAATTTCGAATAAGAATAAAATTAAAAAATTATAATCAATTGTACTTTTTACTGAGTGGAAACGCCAATCAGCCAAGGATAGTGTTTGGTTCGTGGGAATGATTTTGAAAAGGAGTAGACCCCAGCCTTTGAATACAATGACTTTTCTCAACTAATTAAATATTCCATTAGATGTTCTTTTCAATATCTTCTTCTAGTAATGTTAGTTGGGGGCGCATCTACTTTATATGAATTTTTTATTTTAAAAGCATATATCTTCGATCCATTTCTAAAATTTCAAAATGGAGAATGAATGTGGCATGTTAGAGAAAGATTTTGTAATTTATTCCAACTTTTTACACTTATTGAGAGAATGTATGAGGAACCCATCGTACTTTTTAGATATTTGAGGTCTCCAAATTGTTTTTGGTTCTTCAAATATGGAAACGCTACTCCCATTTTGGAGACAAAATCTCTAAAAACTATAATGGGTCTCTCCTAGATTCTACCATAAAGAGAAAAAAATGCGAATAAATTACAACATCTTCATCCAATATGTCATATCTATTATCCATTTTGGAGTTTTTGATATGGGTTGGAGATGCTTAGCAATGTTAGGTAGAAGGTACTACTCTTCCACTCTAATTTCGTTAGCAAAACTTTGGAATTACTAGAGGGTTTGTCTAATTGTTAACTCCAAGGTCAGGGTCCTCGAAGGAGCCTAAAAATGCCCGCAAACTAACCCAGATATTCGGTTATTAACAAAAACTTCCCATCAACTAGATGCTCCCTTAGAGCTTGTACATAGGAATGACAACAGGCCGGGGCGGGTTTTGATGTACCTCAATCCAAACCTGAAAATTTCCAAACTCCCCCGACCCCATTCCAAAACCCAACCGGGTAATGAAAATTTCCCCGGTACCTGCCCCTGTCGGCTATTGGATTTACCCGCCCCGCCGTGCCCCGCGCCCATACTCTTTTTTTTCCCCCAATTCTCAATCAGAATAAAAAAAATTTGCAACTCTTCTTATCTTTTCCCCGGCTGTGTAATTTTTTTTTTTTTAAATTTAGGCCCATCCCTGAGCGTAAATCAAATTGTAATGTTGAATCAACCCAGAAAAAGAACTTAAAATGTATAATGAATCCATTCCTATTTTATTACTATGGATAAAAATGTAAGGACATATAACAATATATATAAATATATGATCGGGGCAGGTAATTCGAGGTGGGTTTAGGGAGGGGCCGGTACGGTCACCCCGAATCGGGTCGGGTTTTGAAATTTTGACCCCAATCCTATATCCGAAAAAATGGTGGAAAACCCGCCACCGTTCGAGGTGGGACGGGTCTAATTGTCAAGCCTACTTGTGCGCTCCGCATAATTTGGGAGTGTTTCCACTAAGCATAACAAATTGTGGATCACACTTTTTTGATTTTGTTTGTATTCAATTTTTTTTTTTGCATTTTTTAATTTAGTGTCAAACTTGTATGTATTACTGATTTGTCTTGACAAAAAAATCTGAAAAACTCCAAAAAAAAAAAAAAAAAAAATCAAAAACCATAACTTTCTAAGCTTTTTATTGAATCACGAGCTTGTTAGGTCAAGGATAAAGCTATAAAAGAATCTAGCTCAAGTGGTCAACTTTTTAGACCCTATAAAGAGGTTTAGTCATCAATTCTTGCCAAAAGCAAAGATTGATTATTTCTTTTCATAGATGAGAGTTATTTTTGTAGTTACTCGTTCACTTAATAGGCTATCGTTTGGGCTTATATCCTGCCTGACGTAATTCAATTTATTTGTATTCTTATACCGCTAAGGATAAAAGGTATGGAAAAATAGGTTAAATGACGGCTCAGGACGTATTTTGATAATTAATACCCGTGAAAAATATGCTAAGAAAATTTGTTAATATTGAAAATTTATCAAAACACGTCATTAGCTGTCATTTTCCCGGAAAAATAACTAGCTTCGAATAATGTACACACACATCGGAAATTTACTTTTGATGAAAACATATACAAAGTTTTACTAAGATTTAGAGCCACCCGATCGATTGGTCATGATTTGCACCTATATATGCATGCATTAGTGTGGGTCCCCATCTATATTTGTACTAATTCAAATGGGCCTTTCCTAAGATTAGCAAATCCGATTTTATTCGTCTTGTTACGTAAGCCTGAAAATCTTCCTACGTGCTAATACTACTAGTTTAGTGGAATGAAAAGCATCGGATTACCCTAATCTACCCCACTAATGGAGGGAGAATCATAGTAAATTAAGGAATAATTAAAAAAACATGAATTTGTGAGATTGCGTTTTTCAACCGCATCAACGACGTTGATGTAACTTGGGATAACATTCATTGAACGGGCGACTACAAATGGGTAATGGTTACCCCATACAGAGTACAACAACATGCATCAACGATGGAGAAGTAATTTAAAAGAACGATTTAAAAAAAAAAATTATGGTAAACGTGACCTCAAAATCACCGACTAGGTTTACTAAAAGAGTAATTATTGAGCGATCCACTATATTCTTGCGTACCACGTGACGGTGTTGTAAGTTTTTGCTTTAGAAAGTCCAAGTAATTAGACACTTGATGGGAAGGAAAAGCTAAAGTAGGGCCAGTGGGGTCTGGCTGCTATGGGTACCTCCATGTCTCCATCCAATTTTGTCAATCGTACAATGCCGTGTGCCTTGGTCGATCAAACAAGCCTTCGGACTCTCCGGTCCCGGTTCGATTTTTGTTTTACCTTCGTGTTTTTTAATGATCTCGCTATCAAATTTGAATAATTTATGATGTTTTTAAAGATGCTTTTGCGCTACCGGTCACTTGCATTTTCATTGTTGCTCACGTGCCCCATCATGTGACTGTTTAGGAGCGTGCTTCTCGTAAAAACAAAGATGTAAGACATGCTTGGAGCATGGATAAGTACTTTGAGTTACTTGCTCGCTACAAAGAGAAGGTATCCAACCAAGTGAAGATGAAAAATCATGTTTGGTGAGATGGTTTGCTCATGTTCCTCCTCCGTGAAAACCAGGGTCCGATTTACACAAGGGGCGGGGTTTGGAGTTTCAAGGTTATGAATACCCTCTCAACCCTCTCGTTGACTAACTTTTCATTAACTCCTGCTTACTATAAAATAAAATAAAATAAAACAAGTGAAGATGAGAGAGAGAGAGTGGATAAGCTTCTCCCCCTTTTGTTGATTCATCCTCTCAAGCTTTTATATGGCCTCTATCTCATGTTTCTAACTAATTTAACCTCTACACAACGTTTCAAATTGCAGAAATTTGGCCACACGAAAGTGTCTAAAGACAGAATACTCTTCTTCTACAAAAATGCTACAATGACCGCACGCTTACACCGCTCCATCGATCGCACGGGCGAAAACGGCGCCGTTCCTCGTCTACCCCTTGAGCTTTGTATCCTTTCCCTTGGGCCCGTTTATATTATTAAAAAAATATGAATTTCTTTAACAGAGAAAGTGCAAGATACCTGGAGTATTTTTTTTATACTCTAATTCAAGGTATTCGGATCAATTTACGCACAGTTTGGTAGGAGTATTTCTAAGGCTTCATCCCCATCGTTCTGTGGTGGAGAGTTCGATCGAAATTGAGACAAATTGTGTGTTTCAACTAAACTAAAACGACTACAATCTAATAATGACAATAGTTAAGTTATTTTTGTCAAATAATATTTTGGTTGATTTATGTGAATGACTTGCCTAAAAATCTATGAAAACATCGGATTTTGTATCTTTAGTTCATTTATTTTAGTGAAAATGCATGCAAAGCACCTTATCCATGGGCATCGTAAAAATTGATAGCAGTTGCTAATCTCCAATCTCAATTATTTCAGGTGGAGAAAAACTTATTTAGGGAGGGTTTCGTAAGTAAATTTTACGAAGGTGAATCCATATCGTACGGTTTAGAATTTAAACAAATTCTTCAAAGTCTTAAAATTCGGACCGTACAAAATACTCTTGAAATAATTTTTAATACTCCCTCCGTCCCACTTTGTTGCGCAAATTTCCTTTTGAGACGTCCCAAAAAATTGTCTATATCTCACAGTCTATAATATTTTTTATGATTTCGACAACTTTTAAATTATCAAACAAGGGTTTTGGAAACCTTTGGGATTGGTAGTCCAATCCCAAGGCATAGTTCGGCTATCAAACGGGGCCTAAGTTTTCATCTTGCTCAATTTTGGCACTTATGTTTTCATCCTCACTCTTTTTTAATTCCAAAAGTGCCACTTTTTATTATTTCCGTGAAAACTTAATACTATATATATGCATTGGCTTTTGGGATGGAATCCTAAAGTTGGAGGTCTCAACGGTGACTATGAGATATAAATTACTGCACAAAATCTGGCAACAAATGGATCCATATCTCCATTACTAAAACATGCACCTAATATCCACCTAATTCACGGGATTGGTCCCATAACCCACAATCCAACTCCATCATTTTCGCCATCCTCCTCCATTATTCTTGCCATCCTCATGTCCACAAATCATACGGATGTGTTCCATTGCCGTCGCTGTCCTCCTACCAAGACCCGTTTCAAATCCTTCATAGTTGTTCAATATAACAGAAAACGATGGAGAAGATGGAGAAGAAGACACAACCAGTTCTCCATTATTTCAACGTTCGGTGAAGAAAATCAACGCATGCACTTCACCCCACATCGACGTCCTCCACATCCCTGTCCTCGTTGCTCACAATGGCGGAACTACACTTAGGCTATACTAGGCTATAGCCCAGGTGCAATTCTGAAGAATTAAAAAAAAAAAATTATGTGTAAAGTTTCGGTCCAAATAAATTTAGCCCAACCCACCATCCTCCCATTCAGCTAAACTCAATCCACCATCCGTTTGAACGGCATGAAGATCTTATTTGTTTGATCATTTTATTATAAATTGTCATAATTAATTTTTGTTTCTAGGGCTCTTGTAATCAAGTATCTGCTTTTTATTTGGGATCCTATAGAGTAGATACTTGATTATGAGAGTTCTAGAAGAAAATATTAATTATGACTTTTTAGAACAATATGATAAAAAAAATAAGATCTTCGCACTGATTCAAACGAATTGAAAAATGGAGTACTTAATTTTTTTAGATTGTTTATATATTTAAAAATATGGTTAAAATTAATTATAACCATTTAGAATAATATAATCAGAAAAATAAGATCTTGAACATATTCAAACAAATGAAAAATTGGAACACTTAATTTTTCTGAGATTGTTTAATAATATAAGAGAAATCAAGAGAGAGAAGTGAAAAATAATATAAAAGAAATTGTTGATGAACAGTCGTTCAGTATATATACAGAAGTATTGTAGTGAAATGTATTTTACCTAAGCTTTTATCTAATTGTTGCAGGTGGATTTTCTCGATTTTAGGTGGATATAATAGCTAATATTTTATTTTTGCTACTCTAGTGTACATACTCTAATGGAACAACAAAATAAAAAGGGAGGAAAAACTCTTTTGTACTTTTGTTTTATTTATTTTTAAACATTTATATATTTATATACGAGTTTGCCTTCTTTTTGGTTCACATATATAAATTTTGGTTAGCCCAGGGCGAAATAAATTTCTGGTTCTGCCCTTGGTTGCTCACATCCATGTCTTTGTACGTTGCATCCATGTCCCTGTACGCTGCATCCACGTCGACGGAGTAGTGATGTTGGTAGCAACAGCAGCGGGAGGAAGACGGAGATGCCTACTGGAAAGCCACCATCAATTCTGTCACCTTCGTCGCCACTACTGGTCGCACGTTTACCGATGACTAACATCAAACATCCGAACTCGAGCTTGATGGCCATAGTCCAAACTCAATTGCGACGACGAAGACGGCAACAAAGACGGAGTCCACGATCTGCACAATCTCAGAGCATCCACGATCTCCCCATCCTTGTGGGTTTCCGATTGGTATTGTTAATGTTGAGTTTCTTTTCTTGGAAATTAAATAGGCATTATTTTTCCTTGTAACGAGATGGATTTTTTTGAAAGTTGGGTTCTATTAGTATATGAATCGTCATGAAATGTTGAAATCGATGTGGTAATTTAACCATGAAGTGCTATTCACGATAGCCTATTTTGATGGTAATTTAACCATATTTGAACCGTTTACCATGAAATATTTGTTCGAATCATGGGATATTTATCGTGTTCACGTTGTAATTGTCATGGTAATTTAACCATGTAATGTCATGGTAATTTAATCATATAACGGTTTGTGTATGTCATGTTATCATTTTTTTTATAGTAATTTAGCCATGTTCCGTGTAATAAGATTAATGGAAAATATGACTTATCATGTCGTATTCCTAATAAAATTGATTCCTCAAATACATTTTATGATAAAATAAATAAAAGTATCAATCATATTTAAATTATCAAATTCCACTGAATTAGGAAAATAATCCAATCCAATCCCACTAAATTAGAAAACAAATCAATCTATTCCCACTAAATTGGGAAAACAATTTAATCCAATATTACTAAATTAGGAAAGTAATATAACATAATATATGTATATCATAGAGAAAAATGTAAGATAGGTAATTCACACAATAAAAGAATAAAAACATAAGCATGAAAAAAAAGTTAAATGAATTCTTACATGGCATAAATAAAGAGAATGAAAATTTAAATATTTTTATAAAATATTATAAATTATGAGAAATACATCATTTTCTAAAACGTCTCTAAAAAAACAGGAGAAGCAAAGTGGGACGAAGGTGAGTACTATTTTCTGTTCTTATTAATAAAAAACAGTGGACTACCACCAGACGTCTCTCTCATACCCACCACCACCACCGTTCACCGCCGTGACAGAGCAACCCAAACCCAAAATCCAAACCAGAAAAATGAAGATAATGGTAGCCATAAAGCGGGTGGTCGACTACGCCGTCAAGATCCGCGTCAAACCCGACAAGGTAAACAAACCCCCTTCAAATCCCCCACTTCTAATTAATTCCCACTTCAATTTCTCTCTCCTCATCCATTTCCGTTTCAGACCGGCGTCGAGACCACAAACGTGAAGATGTCGATGAACCCGTTCTGCGAAATAGCTTTGGAGGAGGCGCTCCGGATCCGTGAGTCGGGTCGGGCGTCGGAGGTGGTCGCCGTCAGCATGGGCCCGCAGCAGTGCGTCGATACTCTGCGCACGGGACTTGCCATGGGCGCCGACAGGGGAATACACGTGGAGACGAAGGAGATGCTCTACCCGCTCTCGGTTGCCAAGCTGCTTAGGGCCCTGGTCGAGGTCGAGAAACCCCAGATTCTTATTCTCGGAAAACAGGTTTGTCAAATTTCGACTCTCGTAATGTAAATGGAGTATATAAGGCTGTGTTTGTTTGATTGATCGCTGATAAACGAACTAAGCTACTTGAGTCTGGGCTGGTGGTCCTTCGTTCAAAGCTCGTTCAAGATTGGTTTGTTTCGTAAACAAACCAAGCTCAGACTTTTTTCTAAGCTCGTTGAGCTTTCAAACCAAGCTCGAACAAGAGTAGTAACTGGGTTCTTCCGGCTTGTGATTTATAAAAAGTTAAAGCTACTCGAGATTGGCTCGTGTGCGCGGTTAAAGCTCGTTCTAGATGAGATTGCCACATGATCAAGCTAAATTTGGGCAGATTTTGAAGCTCATTAAATTTTCGAACCAAGCTTGGGTAACTAAGCTCGGGTCACTCGGCTCGTTTATCACACCTAGAACTAATAGTGAAGAGATATACTAATAGGTAGTTCCCTCACACTAATAATACGGTATCATCTTGGTACTCTACATCCAATCTGTGGGATATATAGTCTGATGGCTACTGATGATGACCCCTAGCACATTTAGGTTTTGATCTCCAGCCATCTGTAATGGTCAAAGAAACATGCCCTATGTGAATGTTGGACATCTATGATCTATGTAAAAGAGCAATACATGCAGTGGTGCAGCATATGAGGATAGCACACATATGCACTCTATACTGTCTTGAAATACGTACGGATGTATTATGTATGCTATCTCTTTGTCTTTACATATTTCACTCACTTGAAGGGGTGTCTCTATGCTCTCAGTATTCATTGTTGCATTTAATCTTATGATCTTGATTGGTAGGTTGACTGACCATTTCTACAATGTTCCCAAAATTTGGTATCAACCTCAAATCACATTGTTTCCTTCGAATAGGTTGTTTTCAATTTGAGGCAGCTCCTGCATTGATGTGAGTTTAGTGATATCATCGTCCCCCAATTATGTTTGATTTCTGTTGACCATCTTCCTTGGGAGTATCACTGCAGTAAGTGTGTCATTTATTTTATGTACGCACCCACGGACTCAGCTGAAACAGAGTTCCTTGTTTGATTCTGGACACTAAAGTGTATTTCGAATTGAATTGAGACTTGGTCTGGTTTTCCCTTTAGTTTGATGTACCCAATTGAAGCATAGGGTTGATTTTGGATATGGTTTTGTACTTTGCTGGACATTGGATAGACAGCTCTCTAGATGTGCTCTTTGGATCGATCACTTTAGTTTGGCGTATGGTCATTGATTCCTTAAACTTATTTTATTGAAAATGTTTTAATAACTTATGTCCTGACGTCGAGATTCATCTGTAGGCCATCGATGATGATTGCAATCAAACAGGTCAAATGTTGGCAGGGCTTCTCAACTGGCCGCAAGGGACTTTTGCTTCCAAGGTAATCTGGTTTATGCATAGATTCTATTTTCCTCTTCGAATTACAAATTGTGGTACTTTTTCATTTGGTGCTCGATCAAGCTATTCAAGTTCGAGTCTGTTTCTCCATTCTACTCTCATCTTACTTTCCAAGCGAGCCTTCTCGGTGGTTATTTTCGAGATGAGCCTTTCACGTTGTTATTTGCTAAGACTTGCAGCTTTGGACATGTTTGAACTTAGCAAGATCAGGTTTGTATTCAATCTGCGATGTCCAATCACGCACAGACAGCAGTGGGCTGAGCCTTGTTAGTGGCCTTGGCCAACAAATTGATTTGGCCTATAGGTCATGATGACTTAGGGGATTTTTTCTGTTATACGGCGGCTAGAAATTGCTATAGTGCTCGATGGATGACCCACATCCCCTCATTGATGGTCATACAAAGGCAATAGAAGCCCAAAAAGCAGCTGTAGGATCAACCAAAATGATGTCTGCGGATCCCGATATTGCTTCAACTCATTCAGAAACAGATACTTCATGCAAAGAACTTGAACAATGTGGTAGTGTCACTTTAAGTTCATGAACCACAATGAGGAGTGTCTTTCTTTGAAATTAAAGGACCACAAAAGTCACATCATTTCGTTTAAAATTCTGGAGAAAAATGATGTTGGTAAGACTGCCCACTACAGAGTATTATGTTGTGGAGTTTTTTTTTTTGCTACTGAAATGGGTCTAGGAGGGGGTGACGAGGCATAGCAACCCTCCCTTGGGCGTGGGCCATAGGACTAAAAACCTGCAACGGGGCCCTCAGCAAGAGACCCAAAACCCATAAGTCCAACCTGCCCACTGAGGCCAAGGAAGGCAATAGGCGGATCATGGGATTCAATTGGAGCAAGGGGGCATTGGCACGCCTTGAATCCGTGACCACTTGAGTGCCAAACCCGATGGGAGTAACCCATTGCCAAACCTAACGGAGTCATATTGAACTGTGCTTGTTTGCCTCTTTTGAATTGGATCAAACTGTCAGGGCTTCAGCCTCTCCTCGTTGAAAGAACACTTGAAACTAAGGGGGGAAAAACATAGCAGTTGTAGTTGGTCGTGCATTGGTTAATTCTCTTGTATCATGTTGCAACAAGTTGTTGAGTAGTTGGCTGAATGCTTATTTGCAGCATTTATCATTTGAATGCGTTTTTTTTCCTCTTAAAAAAGCTTGATATATACTACCTCCGTTCCACAATAACAGTCTCACTTTCTCTCTCTTACATCTTTTCAAATCAAAAAATTAACTACTTCCGTGCATAATTTTTCAAATTTTTGGCTTCATATTAAAGATCTCGATTAGTACTTTAATTTGATGTGAAAAAATTCAAAAACTTATACACAGAAGTAGTTGATTTTTTTATTTGTAAAATGACACGACTTTTCATGGTGGACTCTCAATATGGAAAGGAGGAAGTATTATCATTTCCTCCATTACTTACTGATGGTTTCCTTAGGTTGTGCTGGACAAAGAAAAACAAGAAGTGACAGTGGACAGAGAGGTGGATGGTGGCCTGGAGACCTTGTGCTTAGACTTACCTGCAGTAATCACGTTAGTTTCTGATCCCTAATTCTTCTCCCTCTGCCGCTCTCCTTCCCTGTTCTCTTTTACTGCTCGTATCATTCACGCAATTGCTCTGAAACTCCTTCCCTGTTCTCTTTTACTGCTCGTATCATTCACGCAATTGCTCTGAAATTGTTGACTTAAGGGGTTCTTCAGCAATATTCCAAGGTGTAATGGCTACTTCCGATACATTTCTGAACAAATGACAAGTTATATGAAGTTATTATCCTTAAAATGCAGAGTTTTGGGTATACGATGCATCATTCTCTGAAGCAAAAACCGCAAAAATCCCCTGAAATGATCATGTACAGCTAAAGGTTGATGATTACTTTTTGAGTTTGTTAGCATTCTCTGTGTCTCCAGAGACGAATTCAGTTTGTTTATTTCGATTGCCAGTTTTTAAGTAGTAGAGTAGTTTTAGATACTGGATCTCTTCTTCAAAAGAAAAACTGTGGATGCAACTAATGTGACAATGTCTCACTAGCTAGCCCATATCTCTGTCTCCGTGTCCTCGTCATTCCCCTGGACGTGTTTGGAACTTTGGATCTTGGACTTGTTGAGAGGTTTGTTTTAAAGGAGAACAAAAATGGATAGGAAAAAGAGTGCGAATTATTCAGTATCTTCCCCTTGCCAAATTCCCCCATAATTTGAAGTCCAAACGCAGCCTTAACCTTCTCTTTTGTTTTTTGAGATTTATGGGTACTGATCAACTAGGTTCTTATGCAGGACTGATCTGAGATTAAACCAGCCAAGGTACGCGACACTCCCGAACATAATGAAAGCAAAATCGAAGGTCATTAAGAAATATACTCCCCAGGAGTTGAATGTGGAAATCAAATCCGATTTGCAGATCGTTCAAGTTACTGAACCACCCAAGAGAAAATCAGGTGTTATGGTTTCTTCTGTGGATGAGTTGATTGACAAGCTGAAAAATGAAGCTCGCGTTATCTGATTATTAGAATGTTCAGATTCGTTCATTAAGTTTTTTAGCGAACTCGAGCTCGAGCCGAACTCAATAAAAATATGACGAGTCAAACTCGAACCGAGTTTGCCTAGGTTTGGGTCGAACTCGAGCTTGTTCACGAGCTTTAACGATCCAATAATGTCATATTTTTATGCTCTCATACAGATGTAAAACTACAAATAAATTTTTCATTGTGTACATAAATATGTTCATATACAAATAAAATGATAAAAACATATACATAAGTAAATTTTTAGTAATTGTAAACATTTAGACTTGTACAAGTTTTAAAATTTTCACTACATAACTATATAAAATCCCCATGATACACATACACTTCAGGTTTGCGAGCCTAATCGAGCCAAATACTGCTGCGTTCATGTTCGGTTCATTTAGTAAACGAATCGAACTCGAACGAGCCTTCATCGAGTCGAGCCTCGAACAGTTCACGAACGGCTTAATTCGTTACGGCCCTACTTGAGTGTGTGTAACAATCAATTGTTTTGCGTGGATGATCAATTATTCGGCGTAAGCTGTGAGATGAATGGTCTGACATTAAAAGTTGAGGCTCGCGGTGAGCCCGCCAATTAAGACGAGGCAAATTTAGAAGTAAGGTTGCTCCAAAACAAAAATAGAACGAAGGATTTTCCCTAATTCACAGAGACAAAAAATTGCTAGTGTTATTGGGTATCCTCCATGTTACAATGAATTTGTCCAGTACTCCTTCCGTCCCTTTTGTAAATGTCCCACTTCGTAATTGCAACTTGTTAAGAAAACATCATAATTACATGTTTCACATTAACTTTTATCTCTTCTTTCTCTATTTACCTTCTATAGAGACATCTGGAATCTACTTTTAGGGACAAAATGAAAAATATACCAACTTTTACCCATTAACTTTACAAAATGGATACTTATTAAGGGATAACCTAAAATGGAATATTGGATTTTAAAAGGAGACGGAGGAAGTATTATCTGCATTGGCTTATTTGTTTGAAATCAAATTATAGAAATATTCTCTTAATACTGATGAGTATGTAGATTAATACTCAAAAGTATAACAAAACAAATATTACTCTGCTGAATGAATTTTTTTTTTTTGAAAATTTTCTTTGTTGCTGAATTAAAATTATGGGGCCACCCCTCGTGTAAATAAGGAAGAATAATGAAGAACATGATGGTGCTAATTGTTAATTTTTGGATCATTACAAGGGTAGCAATTTTGTAAACTTCTAATTGTGCATTTCTATTTTAAGCTGAAAAATTCATGGGGTGGTCGCAAGGTTGAAAAATTTCTCGTTTGACCCTTTCGATTATACGCCTTTATGAAAATGCTAGCGAGAAAAAAATGTAACCATGATGTATCTAAAGGATAGTTGTGAAAAGTTAGATTGTTTGATGCATACTAATTATCTTCATAAAATTGGGTTTACAAAGTTGGACAGTTAAAAATGGACGGGGAGAGTAGTAGTTTGTGGCCACGATGTTGATGAGAAGTGGATGCAATGTTTGTCCATCTATAAGACTATAACCCTATGGCCGCAACTTCATACGTCATGGCCGACTTGGCCGCAACTCTTTACGTCATGGCCGCAAGATCTATATTCTGCATCTCTGAAGTCTCAATGGCTTCATTTTTATTTACTGTCAATCGAAATAAATACAATCTGAAAAAAAGAAAGAAGAGAGACACCCATTCCACCAATCACCTGGACCGGGCTGGACTAATTATTCAGTACTCCGAAAGGATGCTCCGGTGACGTTCCGCTTTCTTTTTAAACCTTTTTTTTAAAAAAGAAGGTAATTTCAAATTCAAATATAATGAAAATGAAAAATAATTTTTAATTTTTTTTGCACTGTTTAAAATATCTCAATGAGATCTATCAAATAAGATCCATATTGGTAAAAAAAGTATTTGTGTAAATACATAAATTTTGAATTTGAAATTACCTTCCTTTTTTGAAAGTTTCTTTTTAAAGAAACCAAAAGGGGGCCTCCATCTCTTCACATAATACGTGAGGCCTGCATGTAAGAGCATCCGCAATGAGAATAATCAAAATCAATAACCAAAATGTGCCACGTCAGTATTTGATTATCTATTTAGTTTATAATCAAACTTAATAACATTTGCCTCCACATTGGTTATTTTTGCATCCTTAACAAAAAAAAAATCCCACAATACACAATGCAACTATGTCCAATCACAAATAAGTTTCAATTACGCACCCGACCACACCAAATTATTCATCTCGATGAGACGATTTTAATGTCGGGTGTTTTTGAGTTATTAAGTTTTAAGTTTGGTTATAGAATGAGTGAAATTTGGTTATTTGCTAAAAGACTTGTAATTTTATTTATTACTGTACAATGTTAGATGTTTTTTGAACATTGTTATTAAATTTACGTATTTACGCCCATTTACTTATTAAATGCTGGCCCGTGTGAACTGCGGATATTATAGTACGAGGGCAGGAAGTACAATCCCGAAGTAGCGGACCCACACATTATACGAGAGGAGGAAGTATATTCACGGAGTATTGAGTAATTTTCCACTGGTCGAGGATGCGGCGAAACATATCGCAAACCGATGCTAATCATTGACCACTCCATGTATTGCAAAACGATTGGCTCCTCCTCTCAACTCCCGTATCATGAACCCCTGACTCTCTCTCTCTCTCTCATCATCGAAAAGTCTAACAGGCGGCTTCGATTCCACCTCGGACCACCATTCATGATCGGATGAATCGAACAACTGATCCAATCGAAGAATTCTAGAGTTTTTTCGGTTTGTTGAACCCGAATCATGGATCCGTTTGATGGTACCGGTTGGGATCTTCTCGATTATATCGTCGACGATGTTCCATCGACCGATCTCTATTGGGGAAGCCGAAGGTATTTATTTGATCATGCTTTGATTGCCCAAAAACGTATGTCAAATTGTGTATCAACGGTTTATTTCTCTAAAGGTTGGATTTTGATGCTTTCCGGAAAAAAAAAGAGGATTTTCATGCTTACCCATAAAAAAGTTTGGATTTTGATTTGAAAATCCAATTTGATTTGGGTGTGATCTGTTTTTGTGTTAGTGGAATGTGGAACTTCATCGTGTTTGAGCGTGTGGAGGATGATTGATTGAGATGAGCGTGCGTGAGCGTCTTGTAAAAATATCTGAATAGTAATAGAATTCAGGAGAGCGATTGAGAGCGCAAACGCAGTGTGGGAATTACGAGCAGAAGGGGAGGGGCCTACTTTGAAGGAATCGGGGAATTAGTTGGGATTTGTTGTGTTATGTTTGACTCGTAGATTTATTGAGGAAAAAGAGGGTGAAGGGAAATAAAATTACTGAACACTTGTTTAGGCGATGAGCGAGGGTTGAATTAGAATTTATAATTTGGAGAGAAGCATTGGAATTTAAAGTGGTTGGTTTAATAAGAATTAAACTGAACAAATGGAATGTAAATTTGATGGTCGACTATTCAAAAACCATGAGATTCAAAAAGTGAAGTTTTTCGTCAGGTTCAACTATTAGCGAGGGTGGTGCAATTGCAAATGATGTACCCATAGAAGTAGAGTAGGTATAAGTGGAGGGCTTCTTCTTGAGCATGGGGCAATAGTTGGACTTACAAAAATTGAAAGGGGCATTTTAGAACACATGTTGCTAAAAGGCCAGCGATGCTTTAGGGAAAAATGAGTGTAGTTGAAACGAGGATATT
The DNA here is from genome assembly GCA_019656275.1 of Rhododendron kiyosumense. Taxonomy (NCBI): domain Eukaryota; kingdom Viridiplantae; phylum Streptophyta; class Magnoliopsida; order Ericales; family Ericaceae; genus Rhododendron; species Rhododendron kiyosumense. The sequence continues at coordinate 61,942 of BPLS01000688.1, read as the reverse complement.
AAGATGGATGTGTTGTAAGACAAGGAGGTATGGATATATGCAAATATGGAGTTGAAATACCTTTTTGTCATTCATAACAATGTTTCTTACTTGCAACGTGATTTGATTGCTTGTTTTATGACAGTGCTGATGTGCAAGCTGATTTTTCACTTACTGAGCCAATGCTACAAGATGAGGATTGCATAGAGAAAGAATGCCCAAAGAAAAGGTATTCGGTTACATTTTGTAATCGGGGCACTGTGCTTCTCCTATCGCAGTTCTTAAAAGCTTCATGTTGCTTGTGTTGGTAAACTTGAGAATTAATGATGAAACTCCATATATCACTACTAAGTGATCTGAAAAGAACTTGTTTGGTTTAAATGGCATACAGAATGCATGGATGAAACTTTACTATCAAAAGGGGAAATAGACAGAGTTGTCTGTTATGTTAAATGCATCAGTAAGAATTTGTGGCTCTTTTTTCCTTTTCTTCTTTTATGACGGCAATGTTGGCTCTTATTGTCAAGTTCAAAATAAATAATTTTGCCTACCAAATGTATGATTACCACTAAGAACTCGTTTTGACCCACAATTTGCTTAACCTTTTACGATGGCTCATAGGTATCTGAGGATAGCGTAGCCGTGATACAATAAACATAGTTTTCTTTAGTGGTTGGGGGTGTGCGCTGGTTGTTTTGGTAAGAAGACTACTTGCAGGGGTTCATATATCTTTCAATAATTTTTGGGGGTTACGTGTGGAATCTGAGAACTGAAATGCCTCATATATGATCATTTTTTAAATTGATTCACCTTTCTCATATGGTGTTCATTTATTGGAAACTCTAATGATCTGGTATTCAAGACCATGACGTGCGGGATTCTTGCTTCAACAATTCAAGAGTCAGATATTTTTTTTCAACTGATGATTCGGTATTCTAAATCATTCCGTTGGGGATACCTTGCGCTTTGCACGATGTTTTTGGTTACCTTAAGATTCGTTTCACTAAATGTTCAGGATGACATGATTTTTCTTCATGCTTTGAGGAATATACCTCATAATATCTGCACCTTTGTGAAATTGATGACTTTTGTCTTTGCTGGCAAAGGTTTTTTTGGCTTTCCTAAGACGTTGTATAGAGATTAGATGATATCTGGATGAGACTGGTGGTAGTTTAATGGTTGTTTCATTTGGCCACTATGATGATCCCCAGGTTGTGCACAATGACTTTGCTCTGGACACTTTGAACTGTGTTGGTTCTACTTGTTTATTTTCGTTGCTTCTCAATTTTTTCCAACGTCATTCACATTGTTTGTTCCATATACTTAGTTTTTCTTGATGAGTTTGTCTTGATGATTACTTCTCAGAGCACGGAATGTTTCATGTAGCAGATTGGGGACGAAAGCCTGTCGTGAGAGATTACGGAGAGAAAAATTGAATGAGAGGCAAGCATCTCATTGAATTGGATCTTTATGTTGTTTCAATAGTCAATTTGAAATTCTTTTAAGTAATTATCAGAAGAAAATCTGTTATGTCTTGTAATTACAAGAAAAACCTCACTTTTTTGTAACCAGTTTTCATCCACTGTCCAGCGTGAGTATTGATCCATGCAATCCTTTTTTACTAAGAAATTAAACACACGCGACTTAATGCCAATGGTAAAGAGGGCATGGCATTCTGCAAAGATTATAGATATCTTTATTTCCTGGTTGTGCAGTTGGTATGAAAGGAGAAAAGGAATGTGATGTTTGCAATTTGATGAGCAGCTTGTCTTGTGATCTCTGTTAGATTGATTGTTTTCTCTAATTGAGGGTATGAAAACACAAGACAAGGTCATATAGTGCATAGAATGCATCATATTACTCTTTAACAAACCAAGTAGTAGTACACACAAAAATTAAATTGACGGACACTAAACTCGTAGTTGTGTAGTTACTTTCTGTGTCCTTCCTTCAACATAGGTGTTAGAAGAATTGACTACTTGGACATGTACCCAATCTAACACCCATGCCCAAGCCCAAGCCCAAGCCCAAGCCCAAGCCCAAGCCCAAGTCCATGTAATGTAGCGCTTGCAATGTGCAGGAACATAATCAACTTATATTGTATACCAAGCAAAAGAAACTGTTTGTAGAATCAGCATTCATGTGAAAGGAAAAGGGTTATTCAAGTAGTGGTCCTTTTATACAGAGTTCTCGCGTTGTAGCTCTCTGGTGATTTTTAAATGATGAGTGATGTCTGTTGTGCAGGTTTGTAGAATTGAGCTCTTTATTGGAACCTGGGAGACCTCCCAAAAATGACAAGTTGGCCATACTTGGGGATGCCATCCGAGTTGTGAACCAGCTGCGAGCTGAATCTCAAGAATTCAAAGAGACAAATGAGAAACTTGTAGAAGAGATAAAAAGTTTAAAGGTTGGTTATATTAATGCAGCATTCTTTTTTAGTGAAGCGTCAGTTATTTTTGGTATGTATTCTGGCGCATGATATGCTTTGCCTGTTAATAGAACATGCCTTAACGTATGTCCCATGTCGGATACCTGTCTGAATTGTGTGAGTGTCCGAAAAATTTACCTAACCTTCGGTACTGTGTCCATTCTTCATAGCTGGTCGTACGGTTTTTGCTCCTGTTATCATTTCAGATTTTCCTTCACTTCTCATCAATATCTGTAGAAGTCCAATTCTTAGTCCTTCCACATTGACTACGGAGACACAGTGGATTAAAATAGCCACATATGAAGCATTTGTTATGTGTAGTTCATTTTTAATGCCATCATGGCGTGCTTTGAGTCCTCGTGCAATAAATTGATATTGTTACAGCAAGCTATTCAAGCCCATTCTGGTGCTTGTCATTCTAATAGTCTGCCTCTAAAACAGGCCGAGAAGAATGAACTTCGTGAAGAGAAAGTGGTGCTGAAGGAGGACAAAGAAAGGATAGAGCAGCAGCTGAAAGCTATGACTGTCTCACCTCCTGGGTTTTTGCCAGCCCCGCATCCAGCAGCGGCATATCATGCTGCGGCAAACAAGATGGCTGTTTTCCCCAGCTATGGATATGTTCCAATGTGGCAATATCTACCGCCTAATGTTCTTGACACAACGCAGGATCGAGAACTCAGGCCTCCTGCTGCTTAGAAAATAGTCTTACGAATTTGTGCACTATTTCCGGATGCTTAATGTTCCTAGTAATCAGGTTTTTTTTTTTTTAATTTTTTTCCCGTTGAACTTGTAATTATTGCTACTAGTATTTTGACCAACTGTGGAATGTTCCCTGATTGTTTGGCTAGAATGAATCTAGAAAGTTGTTGGAAAGAATTTACTTCTCTCTTTGATTCCAGTTCGTACAAAGCTAGAAATTTGTTTTTCGCTTACACTATTTTGGTTTTTGACTTGATTTTGATAAGTGGGTAGTGTTGAACTGAGAATCAATGAAGCACCTTGAACTATACATTGACATTGTTTTGAAAAATAAAAAATGGTTCATTGTTTTGAAGAACTCAAATGAAATATGGTTGGAAGAGGAAGATTCTTCAAAATGAAGATTTGAAGTGTGGTTGGAGATCCCAGAGACGTTTTTCCAATGGATCCGACTTCTCTGCAATAGATCTCATCTCGTTCGTTCATCTCAGCAATAAGTGGTTTAGATTTTGAAAAGACCATTTGCGGGAAATAATAATTCCTTCTCGCGTAGTCTTTCAACAAAATCTAACCATTAAATATGTTTTTGACAGCTGAGATTGCACAGCTCTTTGCGGTCCAAACACAGAATACAGAGAAGCCACTTAATATTTTCACTCTTTGCTTTATAGTAGTAGTTTCTTTCTTGTTATTTTTTGCAATCTGTGTGTTGTCTTAACCCTGTCGTTTTCAAACTCATCTGATCGGTGTCGACATTTTTATCATCTCAGCCAGTGCCGGCTTGCTCCGCACAGGCTTCATCTCGGCCTTCCTTCAGCCTTTGAGGTTCGTTCCATCGACTTGTAGCGCTTGGAGTTTGAATTTTCGAGAGGAAAAATAAGGTAGAAAGATTCTCTCTCATTGCCTTCCTATATAGTAGTAGTACTTGAGAAAGTTGGATCTCTTGTTACATTTTCTTCCCCTTTCCTTTCTATTAATGAAGAATCTTTCATGTGCCAATGCCAAGAATGATGAGTTGAAGCAATTTTGCTGTTCCTATTGAGTTTCTCAAGTGAATCAAATATTTCATGTGCATTTCATATTGGTCTCTCATATGCTGAAGAGTAAACTTGGATCACCACATATGCCACATCTTCCTCATGTACCTATATTCAGGTGTGACACACTTTGCTGCTGAAACTTCAAAATTTGGAAACAAAAACATGTTTCAGCTATCGGCTCCATCGGTCTCTTGTTTACTCTCTTTTCTTATACACATCACGAAAACCGAAAAACCAAAACTACTACGGATCTATCCAGCAGCCAAAAGCCAAAACATAATTAGGGATGACAAGGCTATTGTTATCCAGCTCAAAAATGCAAAAGCAACCGAAATTTGGTACTTAAGGCATTCCTGTCCTAATCTGCAGTTTGCTACATCAGCAAAGTACAGCATCGTCACACCGGCTGAAGCAGAAGCTGCAGCGAGGGATAGTGTTGCTGTAACCTGCAAAAAAAATAATGAAACAAGAAAGAAACTGGATAGCTGTCTTCATTGGTTAAATAGAGATGCATCTTTACTAGTTAAACCGAAATACTAGGAATGTTTCTTGATGTTTGACAATTAATCCCGAACATGCAGCCCTTTTATCACAGATATGCAGAATTACGTTGTCCCAGGGGAGGAGGTGGGACAACTTATCCCAAGATAATTTCTGGCGTTCAAATGACTAAATACCCTTCTTGGGACAAGTTACTGCAGGATTATGTATCCCATGATAACACCCATGCCTAGTTTTATACGTGAATATGACAATTCGTAATGGATTTAGAGAGGCTGACCCAGTCTCCAACGACGAAGAGGCTGACGAGGACATGATTGTGGAGCACCTTCTTCTTTGCCAAGGCATATGCATCCAAGAACGCAAGTCCAGAACACCAAATGATTTGCAAACCCATTGAAGCAATCAAGTAACTGCAAACACAGCATCAATTATAGCAACAATTGTGCTGGTGAATGGTTTATTATTCAGAAGAAGGAAGTATGTTGACAATTCTATGTCAAAACCACTTTCATCTAAAAACTTCGCCAAACAAACAGAACTAAGGATGCCCAAACAAGCATTAGAACCACATATTTCAAGAACATTTCCACAGTTCAAGACTGGTACTACGGCAACCTAAAACTCAGGACTGTAGTTAGCATACAGTGACAGTATATTGAGACTCTGCATGTATGCAACTCTTAATAGTAAAAAGCACGTCACTAATACAAAAACAAAAAAAAATTTCCAACACCTAAAAATCAAAACAAGAAAGGAGATGACTGCAAATACTTTAAGCGAGCTGATCAAACAAAGTTTGACTAACATAGCTTTATATTTGATTCAATTTGTGTCACTTGACTGCTAAACTGCATCTTATAAGGCTGTATTATAGAATATACACTCTGACAAAGTTACTCCCATTTTCCCTGAACCATCAGTTGAATCTTTATGTCATGACAACATCAAGTGTAGCAATCGTTTGTATCAATAACACGTTCTCACTACAACCATAGATGATACATACATTAAGTTCCCTCTCAACAAACAACAGCACTGGTTCTTGGTCCGGAATTAGCTGCTTCGTTCGCATTCTGCCCCAGAAAATAGCAGCATCGCAATATTGTCATCCAAGGACAGCAGTCATAGTTCCAAGATTTGTTACTTCCTAGTATTTTCTGGGATTTGTGCATTATTGATGATCTGAGTCTTAAAAGAAGTAAGATGATGAACACAAAAACTGAATTGGGCCTAGGACATGTTTCATCGCATAGGACATGTTTCCGGGGTTCAAGAAGTGTAGCTGACTTGTCCGGACAGTATGGTTAAAGACTCCAATTTGTAATTTAGACCCGTTCAAGAAGTGCTGGACAGTGGACACAGTTTTAGAGAGGTACTATTTGCAGATTGTGTTACTTAGCCATCTGGAGAAAAAAGCGAAGTTTGCCTCTTTTGGAGGTTTGCGCAAAGTTGTGTACCTCTATCTCAAGGGAGTGGTCTGTAATGAAGTGAAATCACCATTTGTTATTTTATCAAGTTTTGCTCAGCAGTTAATGAATACAGGTCATAAAAACAGAACGATTCAAAATGCGAAAATTTGGATTGGTGAGTGGGCCCACATGAAACAACGAAATCAGAAATGAACAAACATTAAAAGTAATCAAGAACTGCATTAATGATTATGAGAAGCAAATTTCAGTAAAGACGGTTCTCCGCATGCAACACGACCATAATTTGCACTAATGGAAAGCGACGTATTCCACTTAAAGTTACTAGGACGACATAAGCAGGTAGAAATCTTTGCCAAATTATTCAAAAACTCATACGGCCAAAGATAGAGTATGCTCATAAAAAGGCAAGTGTCTGCCCCAGAGTTTTTCAAGCAGAATGACCATATACAAATGGTTGACGCTGTTTCTGCAGCAAACCATGTGCAGATTAAATGAATCAACTTCTTCCATAAACAATGTAGTTTAAGGCTTTAGAGAGGTACTATTTTGGAGAGGTACTATCTGCAGCAAACCATGTGTTCCAACAATCTATCTGCAGCAAACAGTTTTAGATTGAACGAGTCTAAGACTTTTTTCCAACAATCTACAAATAGTACTGGTCTAAAGCGGTTTTAGAGAGGTACTATTTTTAGATTGTAAGTACTATCTGCAGCAAACCGTTTTAGAGAGGAACTATCTGCAGCAAACCATGTGCAGATTAAAGCTTACGCTGTTAGCAAGAGAGATAACCCATAGGCGGGAATGTCTACGGACTGAAGTGTTCCGACTTCCGTGTGTCATCGAAGTAGAATCTCTAGCCTAGTTACAGGCAAAGGAGATCGCAAATGCCGATGATTTTGGATCTTTACCATAGTTTTCTCTCAACTCAATGAATAACTGAAACTGGTCCCTAGAATCATAACATTGCTGCATGTTACTGCAGCATTGTCCAGTTTTTTTTATTTATCCGCACAGCATTGTCCAGTTCACAATCAGAAGATCCAAACAAGGCTTAATCTCAATGCAAAGCGTAAATTGATCTACAATTAGTGAATTAATTCACACAAAATTCGACTTGTCTCCAGTTATTATTTTCTAATTCTTCTAAAAGATCAAACTTTTCCAAAAATTCCAAGTATTAGATTATCAAATTTCAATCCATAAATGCCTTTTGATGCACAAAACACATAACCAAAAAGTTTCGCCAAACAACAAACAGAAAGAGGAACTCAAATCTTCTCAAGAAGCAAATTCATCAACAATGAAGAAAATAGCGATAAATACCAGAAGGCTGTGATACTGAAGAAGTTGTTGGTAGTAGCCATAGAAGCAATTGAACCAGCTGCAAACAAACACTGAGAAACCCTAAGAACAAGCCCAGTAATGGTCCCTGGAGTGCCCGCAAAATCCTTCATTTTCTCTCTCTAGAATCCAATTAAGAACTCAAATCCTTTATCCACACATCAAAATCACATAAAGATCCAATTTTATACAGAAAGGGAAAAAAAAAAAAACCAAAAAATGCAAATACCGTTTCAACCTAACCTTTAGCAGATAGAGGTTAAAAGAAAGGAAAAGAAAACCCAGAACCCACCTGCTAAACTAATCAACTGAAACTAATTTTTTTGTAATTTTTGATGAAATTGAAAATATTGCTTGGAAGTTGGAAAACTTTGCTTTGTGGGAACAGAATCATGAAGAGAGAGAAAGGGAAGGAACAGGTGGTCCTCTTGGAAAATGAAGTTTCAAGCAAAACTTTGAGATAGAAAACTGAAAAGTTAGAAAAAGAAAATCAAGAAACCCCACTTGCAAAAAGAAAAGTGTCGAAACAGAAAAAGCTGAAATAAGAAGCTGAAATTCAAGAAATCATAGAGAGAGAGAGAGAGAGAGAGAGAGAGAGAGGGAGGTGGTACAGCAGAAGGCAATAATGGAGGTGGTGCAGCAGAAAATTTTTTCGGCTCTGTTTGGAATTTAGGAAAAAGAAAGGGAAACAAAAAAAATTTAAAAATTTTCCCTCCGATTGTTTGGTTGAAAAGAAAAAAGTGAAAAAAATAAAAATTTTAAGTTCAATAAATAGTAAATTTTCCTCCTATTTTCCTTCCCTTTTATTTTATTTTCCTTTCTATAAATTCCAAACAGAGCCTTCACAATGGAGGCGCAAGAAAGAAACAGCAAAATACAAACTGGTTTTTGAAATTTCTTTCTTTTTTGGGTTGAAAATCTGGTTTTCTAAATGTGACTCAGAAGTGATTACTAACCAAACAAAAATTCTCCCCTTTTTCGTTCAACGGTCAGTGGTGTCCTCACAAGATTACGCATTCCTTAACTAATTCTATCCTCGATCCGGTCAAAGATAAGTCATTCAGATCGGGACTAAAAAATTCACAAAAAATTGTATTTTCTTGCAGCGTGACCCCAAATATCAAACCTGATCAATTGGTAGAGAGAAAGACCCACCAACCAACCGGACTTACTCTGCGAGCTCAAACAAAAATTCCTTACCGTCATAATTTCACAATCAAACATATACTATAAAATTTAGCATGATCTTCAAAAAAAAAAAAAAAAAAAGGATCTGACTGACAGGAATATTTCGTTTCCCGTATTTTTTTAATTCAACCCAGAAATAAAAAATTAGTTTCTACTTTTACTTTTTTTTCCC
>BPLS01000688.1:16999-27559 GCA_019656275.1 Rhododendron kiyosumense | reverse complement strand
TTTGGTATTGGGATTCTATGCCTGAAACTGGAGTTATGGAATTCTATCTCAAAAACTTGACTTATGATTGCTTCTTATGGGTTAGAATCACAGGATAAGGGAGTGGGATAGCCAGCCATTTTTGACTGATGAAGAATGAAGACAAGTCTGCCAATGGAAAAAGCAAAAACGTTACATCAATGTCATACTATGAACTATAAGAAGACAAAACAAAGCAACAAATATGATTGGAGGGAAGAAAAGAAAAATCCATGATTGGAGCTAGGAAGATCCTCCGGTTTCCTTACCCTGGAATTCTTTTCAAATTATCTTTTGTGGATCCATTCCGCGTTCACAAACACAATCGCAACAATCCATCTCATGAAAGTTGTCGAGACTTTACCCATATCCTAAGTCACATAAATCGCGTGCGGGTGCAAGAGCGAGAGTAAAAATGTCTTTGAAACATATGCTAAATAACTAAAATCTGCAAGAAGAAGGAATGAGAGCGGGAGCGCAAGGCATTTTAAAGGATTATATAACGAAGCCCATATCATTACTTGAGTTTGTGTAAATATTTGAGCGAAAGCTTCATTTGACGTGAAGCACTCCAAATTCGACAACTCCAAATCTATAAATAGAAAAATAAAAAAAATTTGAGTACGTAAAAGCTTTAGTAATGGTGTAATTGTAAATTTGGAGCCAAATAACAGTGTTCTAAAATTTTAGCAAGGAATTAAGCCCCCCTTAATGTAAGTTAAAATTTGAGTAAAACTCACTTTGATATAATTTTGAGTTAAGGAGAGGAATGAATTTTGAAGAGGTTTTACTCAATTTTTTAGTTTAAGTGAAAAAAAAAAAAAAGAAGTGATAATGATGGCTCTGAATGTGTTTTGATAATTAATACCCGTCAAGAACAAGCTAAAAATATTTGTTAATGCTGAAAATGTCCTTGACGGATATTAATTATCAAAACACGTCATTGGCTGTCATTTTTCCGAAAAAAAGAAAAAAACAAAAGTAAGGGCTAAAGATACTCTGAGAAGACCATTCACACCAAAACTCAAAACAATCAAACATTTATAGATACAGAAACAAGAAATTGGATCCTCTCCGATCCTTAATTTAGACTGGATGAGACAGTTCAAATCTGAATTGTCCATTGTTACGATTAATGGCTAGGATTTGCTTTGAGACTGAACTCTTACCGGTCAAGGTTTTTTGAGCAAATCTACATCATTGATTTTATTGGATCACAAATTAAGGCCTTATCTTCTGAAAGTTGTAGTGGCAGCAGCTGGTATCAGAAGAGGAAATCAGAGGCGTTAAAATATAAATGGGAGCCTTTGGTTGGGTTGTGTGCCTTATCACCCTTGTATATCAGTATATGTTAGACCTAGGCTTATATATACATGTGTGATTCACAGGGGAACAGAGCGCTGTGAGGGAGTAAGAGCTGTGGTGAGGGAGAGAACCAGATTTGTGAGTTGAGTGTGCGCTCCGGTGTGGGAACGCTTATCTTTCGCCTTTCGGTGAGAGTTTTTTTTATAAACTATTGTGATTATAGTGAAAATTTTCTCTCGGAAATACTTGTGTTTCTTTCGTGTTTGCATGATTCGTGTGTTTGTGTGTGTTTGGTTTGAAGTCCCGGTGGCGCACAACAAACGTATGACCTAGATATGCACTATCTTGTCCGGTCCAAAATTTGGACTGCAAAGAACCTGAGCTCCATGAACAAATAAGGTTTAGTACTCAATAAAAAGTAGACGGTTGAAGTCTCGAACTACATTTTCCACACAAATCTGTTCACACACAACTATTGATGACTGCTTCGATTATCTTCCGGTGCAGAAGAATATTACCCCAAGCGTAGAGTTTGAATATCGATGAAGCAAAATAATCCGGAGAAGTCCGGGATCGTACCCAAGGGAATTAGTTTATGGCTCGCCTCGGATTTGTAGATGCAAGTAGGGTTTTCGACTTTTAGCCAGTCAACTTGGTTTTACTTTGAACAGTGGAATTAAAATGGCTAAATTAAGAACGAATAAACTAGGAAAAAGATAGGTTAGGTCTAGGAATCCTAGCACTCATGACTTGGGCTAAATCACATTTTTCACCAATTCACGCGATTTAAAATACACAATTGTAGGTATCAAAACCGGGAAAAAGAGATTCGATTATCAAGCTAGCTCTAGAACTCATTTGGTAAACCCCTCGAGCGACAGAGCTCTAAGCATCATGTGTGGTAGGTAGTCTAAGCTCCTACCTACACATGATCAAAGAGGTTAACACCTCGGTAATTCCCCAAATGAATCCGAACCCCACATCAATTTTCAAATCTAAAAATTGAAGCTTTATTGGTGAAAAATGCAATTTTTGCCCAAGCCATGGGATGCTAATCATCCCATGACCTAACTCTTGAAACTACTCACGCATATCTACGAAGATAAGAGCAAGCGAAAATTGACTAAGCATAATTGTCATGCAACACTAGAAGAAAACTTAATTAAACTATAGATCAAAGCAGTGGCTACAACTTTAATAAAGCACAAATTAACAAAACTAAACTAAATAATGCAGAAAATTAACAAATGAAGGTTGGAAATTGAAGAACAATCAAGAACAGTAAGAGCAATCTATTCTAGATCTAAAATTGTACCAAAAAAAAACGTCCTACTAGTTGTTTGTACAAAATGATGTCACAATCTTTTATACTCAGGAGATCCGCGCCTGGAATATTCCCACGATGCTCTGAAGATACCCCCCTCTTGCGCTCGGCATCGCTGGCCACGGCCATACGCTTGCCACTAAGAGGCTCGGCATCGATGGCACGCCATTTCTCCCATCGATGCCGAAGTGGTTAATTGCCTGGTGAGATGAGCTGCTCGGCAGCGATGGACCTTGATTCCTCCCATCGATGCCGAAGTGGCTAGGGGGTTTGGCTGCAAAGGGCCTCGGCATCGATGCAATGCCTTTCTTCCCATTGATGCCGAGCTCGATAGAGGCCTAGCTTGCTGCTGCTGTCTTGCTCGGGCCACGCCTTGGCCACTCTGCTCCAGTCTTAGCCACGCCTTGGCTGCGGCTTGGCCGTCTGCTTCTGCCTTGCCTGGTGTTGGCCGTTGCTCTTCTGCCCGGGCCACGCCTTGGCCTTTAAAACTCCTTCTTAGGCGATTCGCCTGCAAAAGAACACCAAAACGTTCTACGAGCAAAAAATCATTAAAAACAACTAATTAGCACTTAAATTAACACTAAGCCTAGTTACTAGCGCACCCTATATTCCAATTCCGGGTGCTTATCAATGACCTATCAATTTTTTTTTGTTTTTATGGGATGTTCTTCTGAGCGAGGTGAAAGTTCCGATCATCTACTTTGGCCCGAGGTGGACTCATGAAAGATAAACCGGGTGGGAATGGAGGGTAAGGAGACTTGATATATCGGAGCTTCCTCCAACCTGATTTTGGGTTCAAAACCATAAAAAAAATAAAAAATAAAAGAATGAATCAAGGGATAATTCACAAGGATTTGACATTACTCAAAATTAAATCACCAAAAATACTCTCAAAGATCAAGAAAACAGACCGGAGTCGATTTTTGCTCGGGATATACTAAAGATTAAATATAATCCTAATTTTCCTTTTTGCATGTTTGAAATTAAATTCTTTTCATCTGCGGTGGAATACTCTACTTTTTCACCACCACCATGTTCGGTCCTATCGTGTATTTATTGTTGATTTGAATCGTTTGTCTTGTAGACCCCACATAATAGTGTATCCATGCAAAAAATAAACTTGATCGGACATCGATAGGAGTATCAAAAATTGAACGTTGCTTTGTCAAATGGATAGTTTATCTTTATTACTATTATTAACAGAAATCAAATCGTCGAATTTATAAACCAAAATTCAAATTTTGATATATCTATTGACGTCGGATCAAACTGATTTTTTGCATGGCAATACTATATTATGGGTCTTAAAATATGAACGGTTCATATCACAACAATAAATACTCAGTGGGACCCATAATAGGCGTTGGTGGAAAAGTAGAGTTTTACACCGGCAGTGAATAGAATTTATTCTCTTACATATTTATATGTAATTTTATCCTATCAATTAGTATATATATCAGCCAACCAACTTTACAACACCTTCGGCCTAAGCAGTTTAATAGGGGAATTCATGTAATTTTCTGCCCTATGAATTATGTCAATAGCTAATTACCCCAAAAAAATTTTTTTTTATGTCAATAGCCTCATGGGTCAGTTATAAACCGATGGCAACTGAGTACTAAAAGGTCAAGCTCAATGCACCACGCTCCCACTATTATAGAATCTAGAGAAGGATTGATGTTTGCAACTGAGTACTAGTAATGGATTGATGGAGACAATCAAAGAAGCAGAACAAGGGAGGGATATATGAGTTCAAAAAACCCACAATACCTGCATATGGTTCTCTAGAGAGAGTTCCAAAAGTACAAGAGACAAGTAGTGGATATTAACCAATTGGGGTTAACTCAGTTGGTCAGAACTCTTTCATCTTATTAGGAGGTCAGGAGTTTGAGTCTTCCCACCTGCGTATGTGTGTTCTTCCTTTAGAGGGTTTTTCCTTTCTTTCTTTTTTTGTCTCTATCCTATAATGGCCTTATTTCTTGTATTTGTTGAATTGTTGGACTTAATTGCCTCGTGGATTCTTGTAATTGATGTAGTGTCATGAGTTTGTACTCTGTACTTTATATCTGATGTAAAAATGATCTATTCTATCGATTGAAAAAAAAAAAGTAGTGGGATATTTTAGTGGGTCTAGCCAAATTCTGCCTTGTCACTTGGGATTCCACGGAAGCCACATTTGGGCATAACATGTGTCAGGCAGATTCAGCATTTTCATTTTCATCATTTTTTTTTTTTAAATAGCCCGATGCAGGTGGACTTATTATTTGGTAGGATCCACGTTCATAAAATGATTGCGAACTTATATCTGTTGCATGTAACAAGTATGTAAAGTTTCGCAACAATGTGTGATATTTTCACGTGGTATTATTGACATATCGCGTGACGTATGATAAATTTGAAAAAGAATATAGTGCAATTAAAAGATAAAGAAAGACCCACGTAGACGTAGTGTACGTAAAAGATAAATATAGTGCAATTAAAAAATAAAGAAAGACCCACGTAGACAAATGCTTTGTTTGGATTGGAATTTGAAAAGTGTTTTTAAAAAATAGTAGGGGTAATGAGTGGAGAGAGATAGAGAGAAAGATGAAAAGTAAGGGGAATCTAGAGGGAATTTTTTGAAAAATTCTTTTTGAATCGCGAAGTGAACAAGGCAGTAGTGTGCGTAAAAGATAAAGAATGACCCATGTAGTGTGCGTTGTGAAATTATCACACAACTATCATGCATTCGATCTCGCATGGTATTCCATTGAAGGTCCAATAATTTGTAAGGAATGCTACTGGCACTATCCAAATTTTCACCTCAGCAATTGGTACAATACTCTGTAACTTGGTTAATATGCTGAACCAAGCAAGCATCAAACCAACACAAAATAGATTAGGATCAAAAGAGAATTGTAGAGAACACAAGGCAAGGGATATTTTATTGGAAACACTGACTTGGTTTACAATAGGGGGGGTTGCCCTCCTTTTATAGACATAATTTTAACCATGTTCTCAAACCAAGAGAAACTTCACTCTCCTTTTATTTCCGGGGAAAAATTACCCAACTTTAGAAAAATACTACTAAGAATTTATTTTCATAAAAAACAACTCATTTTTCAATGATCGTGAAAAACATTTTATCCCAAATCAAATGGACCATAAATCAAATAAGCGCGAGTAACGGAAGACCTTTTCCTCATACTTTGTGGTAAATAATTCCCCAAAAAAAAAAAAACACATAAATCCAGAATCAGAATTCACACCCTAATTGTTGAAAGGTCAAAATAAGCCTAGACGAAAAGGAAAAGAAGAACAAGAACTGCCTGCTGTGTTCTACAAAGCATACGAAACTCGGCCCTTCAGTTTTTGAGTGAAATCCAGTTCACAATGGCATTGAGAGACCAAGTACCAACAACAACAAAAAACCCCGAACCCATTCCCTTCTCTCTCAAATTGTCTTAGTTTTGGGAGCCTTCTTCTTGATTCTCCTCGGCATCGAATTCTTCATGCCGATAAAGAAGAGCAATGCCCCCAACAATGCCAAGCTCTGCAAGAGAAAAGGAAAACACGATCAATTCTGCTTCTTCTGATATTGGCAGACGTGTGGATGCCAAGCATGGAAAATGAACAAAGAAATCAATGCTCCTCAGGAGATAGGATCTAATTTGCTGACCTGTGTAAACTTGACAAAAAGCTGAGCAAATTCTTTCTTGTCGACATCGTAGTTGTAGAAGTCGTACAAGAGTGGAGTGGCAATTGCTTGGTGCAGAAGCTGCACAAGAACAAATAAATGAACAATGGTCCTCCCTTTGAATTTCATATGCGTCTATGCACTTTCTACATACAGTAATACTAACATACTACTTCAACTTTATTAAAACCCCAGTGAGGCGTTATTGGGATTTTCCAAAATAATTAGAAGACCCAAGGAAATTGATTTGATTGGCTAGATATCGAAGGAAGACTGAGTAGGTTGAGAGACAGACCAGCAGATAGGCTCCAAGAGAGCTGCCAAGGATGAAAAGAAGGCTTCCGAGAGCCTTCACACCAATAGCTGCGGCAACTAGATATTTGATCTGTGAATGACAATTCAGGTTATTTCTGCTATTGTAAGGACGTGGCTAAGGTCATTGCAATCAGGGAATATAAGAAGATATCTTACTTCAACCTCTGGCACTTGCAGCCCTGTCTGAACTGACACATGTTTAGTGAAAATATCGAACTTTGGAGTCAGGGACTTTGCCGCTGGCCCACCGTCAATGCCAAATTCATTAAACCTACAAGCAGGAACAGAATATGTTAGTTCAAAATAGAGACATACACATCTCCGTAGCAATAACTTGAGCCAAATAAACAAATAACATGCCGTGAACATTTCCCTCTAAGCCTCCAGAAGGAAAATCTTCAGAGAAGGTTCATGCTTTCAAGAGTGAGAGAGAAAATATTTCCTCGTCACCATGACAGAAAAATACCATGTCACAAATGCATCGAATCTATAATATGAACACGAGACAATTACCAAATACAGCACTCTATGTAATTTGACTTCTCGTTTGTCTTGTATCAACTAGTTATGTCAAGTGAATTTCCATCAATACACAGAACTAGTAAGCAACTAACATATTGAGCTTCTTCGGAAAAACATCCTCCTAAACTGAGACTCATAACATGCAACAAAGTTTTGCACAGAAAACATCGCAAAGTCATACCAATACGGCTAACCAATGCTAGGGCTGCAGGCAAATTGTCGTAGTGAACACGGCAATTGGTACAACTGGAAACAAGTGACTGCTTTCATGTTATATGAGTACATCCGAGTCATGTACAATCTCCACAATGCTAAATGTTTTTCACTCCCTATACGTAGTGTGTGATGGTGCATAGTAGCCAACTAGCTATAAACGCTCAATTGCCTAATATGAGTTGAACCCAATATCTCCAATCACCTCGGATGCCTTCTAGGGCAAGAAGTTGGCTAACAAACTCCACTCTCAAGTCTACTTTGGAGGAACCATACTTTGAAGGAAATAGAAAAGGAAGTCTGCCCCAACAATGCTTTGTTACTCTTGAAATAGGCATTCCAATTTCCACATACAACCACAGAGAACATTTCTGTTTGGAAGGTAATGCAAAGAACTACAAGAGCAGACAACTAATTTCCAACATCCACAGACAATTCAGAAATGCATAAGGGAATGGAAGGGTAACAAAGATATAATAATATGTGCATATAAAATCTTATTTAAGCAATAAGAGAGATACTGAAGTTGGCTGTTCACAATGAATTCAATTTTCCCATAAGATCCAGCTACCCCATAATCCTTTCTTTTCAGTAAACGACACAGTTCCCAAAAGTTTCGGTCAACCTTTACAAACCCCAGATGTGACGATGGCCAGCTGCCAACCCAAACAGAACTCCAATAAAGTTAGTTCCATGTCATAAACAAAACTTTACTCTCAATTATTAATTATGCCTCATCTCTAATTATCCAAAAAATTGAAGACCAGAAGAAGACACATCACATAAATGTCATAATTATGTAGTACATACTCTCTTCTGATGACCTTATGAAAAAAAATTGTTTCTACAGAAAAACAATAAGTCCATAACAAAACTAGACTCAAAGCTCTGCAATAATTTTTTCCTAAGAGAAACCAAAGATGAGCTTTGAACCCACTAAATTTCACACTCGATGGTTCCATCTCGTATTCACAAATCAAATACTTTTGAGCAACTGAAGACCATATAACAAAAGAATAGGAAGAAAAAAAACAGTACTTTCTCTTTTGTTATGATTCAAGAAGCTTATATTACGACTCACATTCTTAATGTAAACCGTGACCTAATTCCTAGAGCAGCCACAGGATGCATCAAAATTTTATACTTTTTGGCACATAATTAATTTGATATTCCTTTAATATTGTCTATTGGATCATTCGTACAAATCCACTAGATGAAAAGTCACTTCAATCCATGAGTACGTAGGCCCAATAAGTTCTCAACCAAAACTAGTACTTATATAGTGTCTTGTATACAAAATGTTCTTTAATACTATATTTTTGTCGCCAATGAGTTAAAATCTTACACCCGCACCTGAATACAATGCCCAACCACATTTTGCAAATCATCTAAGTTAGCACATTTCAAGAAACCCTAATATATTAGCTCTAAAAAAACAGAGTGATAGAGCTAACTAGAGACGGAAAAGGTAAATAAATTGAACGAGTAAACCAATGTCAGTTCAAATAAACAAGATCCAAGATAAAGTAGACTACCCACTTCCCAAATCTACCATGTAAACCCTTACAACAGACCTAGGGCTATAGCTCAGTAGTCTTTCCCCTTGGAGTTGAGTGCTAAGGGTCAGGTCGTGGATTCGAGCTGATGGAGCATCGGTTGGACCCTTTGTGGTAATCCAACTACCTAACACACAAAACTTCTACCGTGTGGCCAAAAAAAGAAAGGAAACAAAAATCTTGCCAAAAGTGGCTATAAACCCTAAAGTCTGACAAGCAGGTGCAAAATCACAAACGACAGCCGATAAGCCAGCGAAATTCAGAACACATTAGCGAATACCGAGAGAAAAGTTCGAACAAACGAGATCTGATAAGAAGCAGAGTGAAGAAGCGAGAAGAAAAATCTTACTCTTGCCAGGCTGAGAGTATGAAGACAGAAGCAAACAGGACTCTCCCGAGGAACGACACAAACGCCATTGATGCTGCTGCTCTTCCTCTCTCTCCTTGTCTCTGTCTAAGATCTCTGTGTTTCTCTCTCTGGGAATCGAGACAGCGCACCGAGATGCGAGGAGTGAATCGAGGGGCTTCCTTTGTACCTTGAGAGAGAGAGAGAGAGAGTTTATGGAGTATTTAAAGACCCAAACACCGGCGAGATTCAAATTTAGTCTGCGGATATTGTACGCGCGACCCCACGGTAAACACGGTGTACTCGTTCTGGACAAGTAATACGTGTTGCCGTGTTGGGGAGAGAGAGATTACACGTTGGTTAACACGTCAACGAAACCAATGATATCCGAGTTTATTTTGGCTTAGCCAAAAAGAAAAGAATCAATAAATAGCGTGTTGATTTGTTTTTAGTGATTTCTTTCTTATTTTTTAAATATATATAGCGTACTTCTGTTTGTATATTAAATAATTTAATTAAAATATTTAAAAAATTAACTAAAGACGAACAATACATAAGCTTTTATAGATATTTTTATCAAATTAATGGAAAACAAAACACTATGGAATACGATATTTGGCAAATGGGGACGAACAAAGTGATTATTCTATGCCCTTGGGGCACCACACAGTGATGTCCCAAACTCTTATTTATTATATTTTTGTGTGAGCTTCATACAATTTGTAATGAGTACACACACATATGTAGTGAAAAAAACGTTTGGAACACCATGTGATTGTGCCCTATGGGCCAGTGGCGTAGCCAAGATTTTGAATCCGGAGGAGCCAGCTTAATAGATATTTTTTTTTATCGGAACCCATATTTATTTTATCATAATGTTTTTGCTTTCTAATACATTATATTTATAAGTTGAAATGATTCTAGCTTTATACAGTTAAAGTATACCATTTATTTTGTTTTTTCCTTAAGCTACTTCAATTGATTTTTCATCAAATTAAATCAAAATTACTAAGATTACAATAAGTAGTTATACACAAATAATTATTAATAATATTTAAATTTAAATATATATAAAATAAAATTTTTAAAATTGAGACGCTCGGGGAGCCGGAGCGAGGGAGTCCGTCGGACAACAACGTAGCTCCATTGAATAATTTTTCGAAAGAGTGATTTTTTTCCCCATAAAAAAGAACGACTTTCAAACTTCTGAGACTATTGAAGTCCTCCTTTTCGGTTCAAAAAAAAAAAAAAGTCCTCCTTCTAGTGAGATTTCTCGTATCTACCC
>BPLS01000688.1:1940-13948 GCA_019656275.1 Rhododendron kiyosumense | reverse complement strand
TATATATATATATATATATAAACAATTTCTCAAAAGCGTGATAACAATGCAATTAAGACAATTATCTTGCGCGCAATGGAGGAGTTGTACTTTTTCCACACAAATGGATGTGCAGAGAGACTATTTCACATATTGTCAATTAGTGGTTAACAATCTTACAAACTAAAACATGCCTTGACCATTAAAACTTTTTTATCTGGGCGTTGAGTACTCAACATATATAATTGGCTTGAATAAATATGGATAGGCATATATTGACATTATTATATAAATTAATCATGGAAATTGAAATATTTACCCAACTATTGCATACGAGAAATCAAATGTCTAGTTGAGTATATGTATCTCGATTGTTAAAGATCTTCTATTCTGATGGTTGTGATTTTCATTTTCCTCTTGACTTTATGATTTGGGGCTATTTAATATCATAAGTTTATAACATATATAATTATCTGCTATGCCAGCACACCAATAAGTAAAGAGACAATTTAATTGAAAAACATACGTGTCTAAGCTTATGACGGCATAGTAATTAAAATACTTATTGGTACGTGACATACTTATCACCATTATATTAAGAATCACGAGTTCAACTCATTTTTCAATATGCTAATATAATTATAGTGACTTTCACCACGCAAAAAAAAAGGAAAAAGAAAAAAGAAAGTACTGGTCAATGAAACAGGTATAAATGACAAAAAAATTTTTTTTGAGATACATATATGAACAAAAATTGTTCTAATAGATAGCTAATTTCATGTAAGCTAGGAAAGTATTGAAGTTAGAAATTAAAATTCTCATACCTGAGAATTATTTACCTTCAATTTTGACTGCTAAAAATAGTCATAATACACTTCATTATTATGTGATCAATCACTAATATTGCACGCTTATGTCCTTAATTTATTAAATGTATAATCGCTAAAAAAATGTGTAATTTATTTAAATATTGTCCATGCGACTGACGATGGTCATGGGTGGGGGTTCTGCGGTAAATAGTGTAAAGTACGAGGTCCTTAATAGTACTTTGGAAAGGCATGGAAGGGAGCTTCTCTTTACACGCACATTTTCCCGAGGCACACCCCCTTCACGGATGCAAAACGTTGTTTTCCTCACCTCACGGTCTTCATCACCTCCATAAACTCTAATAGTTGTTTGTGCTAAGTGCTAACAATTGCCTAGCAGGCAATGGTTAAGGAGCCTACACGGTCACGAATTTCAATTTTATAAATACATTTTTTCCGTGTTTCAACTTCTTTCTATTTTATTCTCAAAAAATAAAATGAGTTTAAAGTTACTAATATAGTAGGAGTGTTTGTTTTGACAATAATACTCACTGTGGTCGGTTGCTAGTTTAGTTTTAGTTTTGTATCCAATCATTACCATATATCTTTCTTCAATCATTAATTTCATTTCTCTCTCTATCTCTCTCAAATCATTACTCATCTCTCCAATCATTACCATATTTCTCTCTTCATCCACTATCAAAACTAAACTAAATTACCAACCAAATAAAACCATTATTTCCCCCAAATTTTACCTTAGATTTATTCCAATCACCACTCCTAGATTTCCTCTGCTACCTAACCTGTAGCCCCAATCCTTTCGCCATCCTTTTCGGACCTATCTAGTCCTCTCTTTTTCCTTTTCCTCCTTTGAAAATTTTGACCAATGCATATAAATCATTCACATAACATGATCATGTAAGAAACATAAAAAGACAGGAAAAGAAAGAGCATGAAAGAGAAAAATGAAGGGTGCACGACAATTGCTTGGAATAAAGGGGTTAGGGTGTACGACAATTCACATAACATGATCTTGTTTGGAAAAGGAAAACGGCAGTGATTAGCAAAGTAGTTGCTAAGCAGATTCACGATAGGTGCCTAGGACTGGGATAGGCACCAAAACAAGATAACTTATGAGAAGGTTAACAAGTGTGGATATGATTTATGGCACAGTGAATCTGGACCATTTATTAACTTTCGTGGATAGTTTCAAGGTCCGAATATCATGGATTATACTGGTCCTCTTTCTCATTTGTATGTCCTAATTTTCTTTTCCGAGTGCTAATAGTAATTTGTCCAAGGGCTAGAATGTAATACAACAAGAATCCAGTTTTGGTGCTTGTCCGAAGAAACCAAGTCCGTGCAAATAGAAGATCCCGTTGATGAGAGAGTGTCTGTACAGTGCCCAATTTGATCCTCAGTTCGACTGTTCAGTGGAGACGAGACCCGTAATTCTCTCTCTCTCTCTCTCTCTCTCTCTCTCAAACAACAGTAATGGGCTTCTCTTCGTTCCTCGGGAGGGTCTTCTTCGCCTCCCTCTTCATCCTTTCCGCTTGGCAAATGTAATCTCTCTCTCTCTCTCTCTCTCTCTCTCTCTCTCTCCATGTGTGTAATTATATTTTGAATCTCCAGTGCAGAGTATGCTGTGGTAATTGAGAAATACACTTGTTGCCATCAGATCTAACTTTTAATCTATGGAGGATGTGTTATTTGTCATGAATCGTCCTTCACTTGCCTTCATATTTGCTGTATTGTGACACACTGGTGTTCGTTAGAACAGTAAAGAAAGCATAAATTTTTTGTAATTCTCCTGCTTTGGGGTTTCAAAAGGTAGGAAGTCTATGGGGTTTACGATAGTTGTCAGTACAGATTTTAGATTGCGACTTTGGATTCTATTTTAGGTTATAGGTTCTCAGTCTATGGGGTATTTTTTTTTTGTGTGTGTGATAGTTGTGGACAGATTTTAGGTTATAGTTTTAGATTCTGCTTTAGATAAAACTGTTTTCATCGACCTGTGAGTTTATGATTAAGTTGCTGAGCACTGGAAAAATACGAATTGAGCTTTTTCAAGTTAGTTAGGATAGAAAATCTCATCCAAAAGGATGTCGACTCCATCTTCTCTCAAATCGTATTTTGGGCACTTTTTCAGCTCATAAGGATTTATAAACTATTGAAGTGGGTCATAAAAACTTCTTACGAGCACTAACAACTGCTTTTTAAAAGCTTAAAGATTTTATGTTAACACGGACCAAGTCAAATGACTTTGGCTTTGGCGTAGGATACTGATTAATCAGGTCTCTGCGAAGTGAAGAAATTCGTTTATTTTCTTTAGAATTTGCTTTGCTGCCATACTGGGCGTATTTGTTGGGGACTCGTGCGTTTTTCTAGTTGGACTAAATTAGATGGAGTCCCGTGCAGTTTTATTTACCCATATGTATCCAGATTGGGTTGTTAAGTCTGGAATTGTATGGAGATTAGGACTTCTTGGGGGTTGCCTAAAATTAAGAACTTGTAGGTAATGAAAAAGGGAAGAAAGTGAGAGAGTGACAAGTTGTGAGGAAGAAAATAGAGACGTAGGGGGTTAAGAGAAAATATATTGGGGAATACTGTGGGTGAGCGAGTGCTCAACTATCCTTGAGTGAGGGCTTGGTAGGTTTTTAAGTTTTACGCACTTGGCCTATCTCACATGGTAATAGTATTTTACTTTTGGTTAGTGAATCCTTTGTCTCCCGAGATGTAGGTAATTTGGGCTGAGCCACGTAAACTTGGTATTTTCTCTTGCGTGTGTGTGAATTTTTTTTACGGGTGCTTCCATTGGCTTGGATAAGATTTGTGGTTATAACTCTCATTCTCTCAACAACTGTGTTTCATGAGTTTGTTCTTGGGGATACTTTTGTTTGGTTTTCTTGGTTTTACTGTAATCAATGATCATGTTTCTTATGCTTCTGTTTCGTTGAATCGGTACATCTGAGCTCATTTTGCAATTTTACTTGGTATGCTTGGAGGTCTTAAATGAAGCTTGACTTTTAATGTTGGGCATCTATCTTAATTTGCGAACTAGAACTGCTGAGTCTTAATCCCCCCATGAGTTTTTAATACTCCACACTTTGATTGGCTGTAATGGAATATTCAAAACTAATTCATCTGAGTCCTAGGAACATAAGGAAGATTTGTTGATACTTGGGATTCTACCAACCCTGCCTTGTGAACATTTTGCCTGCCATTCGTGGACTAGGAGCGGGAGCAGTAGGCAGTGGCAGAGCCAGGAATTAAGTATAGAGAGAGCACTTCTTGATCATAATCTTCAAAATATTTACCCAACTGAAGCGTGATGTTAGTTTCTTAAATTATAGAGATGTATTCCCTACTTTTAACACACAATCACCATTAATTGAAGAAATCAAAAGCATAATTAAAAGTCCTAACAATTAAATTATAAATCAAAGTCCCAAGAATCTAAGGACACAACTTAATTAATAGAGATCAGATACAAAAACTGAATAATCAAAAGCCTAATCTTATTTTAGTCATGTGACAAATAACTATAATTAAGAGAGAGGAGGTTGTAAAACACATAAATTAACAGGTTGCTTTTATTTTTTGTAAACATATGAGTGATTTGTTTGGTAATTTTGTACATAAAGCGGATCTAGTGTAATTCTTTAGGTAGTAAAAAATGAAAGACAATACATCTAAAGGGGTAATAGTGACATGATCCGGGGGCATGTGACCCCCCTGGTTCTATGCTCCCTCTGCCCCCTGGGAGTAGGTTCTTTTATATTTGGAGTGTTCAACCCCAACGGTGTGTCCTAGTTTGAAGCAGTGAACTCAAACGATGTTGTTTGAAGTAAGCATTATTGGTAGATCTCCATTTTGATCATCAACTATGTATCGTGAACTGATTTATACAAGCTACTTGTACAAGTTGTGACTTGTGAGGGTAGGAGAGGTGGGAGTGGTGTTGGTCCTGGGATAAGGTCTCAGCATTGTCCATTTTAAATATACTATGATGCAGATGGAAATTCAATGTGGTTTAACTGAACCAATCTCCTGCCGCCAATGGGTTTGGTTGGTTACATTCTTAAAAGTCTTTTCTGGTGCTCGGCTAGAAGATTCGCCAATTCACCTGAAGCATTCCTATATACTTGTTTTGGGTTAAGTTTTGCATATGAAATTATGAAGTAGGACCTTTTCGTGTGCGTTCTTTTTCTCCAAAGTATCTTATAATGTTTAGACTACCAATGCAACTAGTAGAGAACCAAAGTAAAAGCACTTCATGGTTTTTTTTTTTTCCCTTCTTTTCACTTTTGTTGAATCTTCTTCCTTCCTTACTCATCCTATCTGATTTATGTGCTGAAGTCAATCATTCCTTTTCTTTTCCTTATGTTGCTTTTACTTCCATCCTCTATTTCTCCCATGTTTTAAGAGTAGGCTTCCTTTATCATTTTGGCTAGTTTCTTTACATCATTTAGGGAACTCCTCTTTCTTTTTCTTTTTCATCATCCCCCATTACTTCCTCTTTCAGTGAAACAGGCTATGTCCTCCTCCAACAGGTTGTATATGCACTCGGTTTTACTGGAAGGATTATTAATTATCTAGTGTTTTATGTGCATCTTCACAGGTTTGATGAATTTGGTACTGATGGTGGGCCTGCAGCCAAGGAACTCTCACCTAAGTTAGCTGTTGTCCAAAGATTTCTGACTTCTAAGTTGGGGGAAGCGGTACCAAAAATCGATGTGGGTCCGTTGTTTTAAATTCTGTGCTTTCTATTTTCCTTGATAGATTTGGTTCATGCTTGGCCTTGCTTCAAGTGTAGTTAATATTCTAATTTGAATATTCATTATTCAGGTAACCTACTTCATTGCAGTCTCTATTGTTCTAAAAGGGCTTGGAGGCGCTCTATTTGTATTTGGCAGTTCTCTTGGTGCTTATCTACTGGTAGGACTATCTGCTCTTCTGAGTTGCAAACTTCTTTGATCTTTCAACAATGAACTAATGCAAAACTGCGGTATTAGACTTCCATAATATCATCTCTGATTTCACCATTGCTAATCATCTCTGATTTCACCATTGCTAATCATCTCTACATTTTCTTGTTTTTTATCCTTCTCATTTTGTACGTGTAGCTATACCACTTGGCATATACCACTCCACTCTTGTATGACTTCTTCAACTACAAGTATGGTGAGCCAGAATTTTCCGTACTTCTACAGGAGTTTTTGCAGGTTTGCTTCATATCTCATTTGCTTTCATATCACTTCAATTTTTGTAGATTTGACATACCCCAATGTTTCCATGTCTTATTTTTTGAGAAAATACCGTGTCCATGTGTCTGTGATCAAAGTGTCCTATGCTGATATCCGTGCTTCTTAGGTTTCTTCTCTTTCTTTTTCGCTCCGAGAATCAACTTGAGGTAACTGGATTTCCATTTCTTGACAGTGCATAGCATATTTTGGTGCGTTGCTATATTTCCTTGGGATGAAGAACTCAATTACTAAGAAGCAGCTGAAAAAGAAGATCCAAAAGACCAAGACAAGTTAGATATATATTGAAGAAGTTGTAATGAAATTCAGACTGTTAGAAATGGACCTTTAAGTCTCACGGCTTAAAATGGATCGGGCGCTAAGCTGCTTTGCATTCTTGACCTTTTCTCTCTAGTTAGCTTGTCCATTATTTTGTGCTGTAATTGTATTGATTTCCATTTGACAAGGTGTTGATTCTTAAGCCCTTATTTGGGGTGAGATAATCAGGAAGAACATAGACCGTCAAAGTTGTGTTCCTTCTTTTGTCCTCAATTAAGGATGTCTTATATGTGCTAGAAGAATTATGACTCTTGTTCGTTAAGCAGTCTAAGCCAACTAGTAATTGGATTAAGGTTTGATGCTGACACTTAACGAATCCTCGAACCAACGCCCTGTGGGTTCTGATGCCACGTACTAGCCAACAAGCAAACAAGAGGATTGGTTTTGGGTTAAGGTTGTGAGCAGACGAAGTGCACAAACCCAGACACAAATATCATTCAAAGAGTTTTATAGAATGAACGATTCCGATCATTTTTTGAGTCGAAAATGGATTAAAGAAATTGAAAACTGGAGGGAAGTACAACTTGATGGAAACATATTAGGTGTAGTATTAAATCTTGTCGGGTTGATCCGTATTGGATTTTTCTTGGATTTAATTCTCTGCTAGTGAGCGGTGATATTGGTCTAACAAAGATTAGTCGATATCAATTTGCGTAAGCTTACAATAACCCTCAAGAGTTATATCAAAAGAGAAAAAAAAAAGGAAAAAAGGAATCGCTGTGAACAACCCCAAAACATGTCCTGTTTCCAGGCCAACAAAGCTGGAGGAAAGTTTCTACCATCATTTTAACATCAAAGTTCATGCCATTAGTGCACTTACCAAACTAGGTCACAAACAAACTCTGTGACCTAACGTTTACAGCAGATGCTTATTCTTCTCTAGCACACAAAACAATTTCACATTTCAAAGCCGGGGTGAGGCTATTACTCCCTTGCTGGCCAATCCCAGGACGCCACATAGCTCAGGGTACAAAGATTTTCGTATATCGGCGTACACCTCACCGTCCCACTTCCTTTTAACCAACTCCTCCGCCAGGCGCACGGCAGCCTCCACTGTTGCCTCCCCGCTATCGTGCATGGAGTCAACGATCCCCATTGCCACAGCTTCTGCTGCCCTCATTTTTGCCGCTTTCAACAAAATGTTCCTTCGAGTTGCAGCCGACCCCACCTTTGACCTCACCAGCGCTGTGAAGTAGTCCGGGAACGTCATCCCTGTATCAAAGAAGGAACAGAGGAGTTGAAACATAAAATTATGAAAAGAAAGCATGGATTGTAAGTTTGTAACCCTCCCTAGAACTCCACCGGCAAATAAGTGATCAGACTCTGTAAAAATGCTCCGGCAAATAATTGCTCAGACTGTAAAAATGCTCATTATCCGCCATACAACAAGTTAGATTAAACTGGTTGGATGCTTGTTTCAAATATCTTTAGAGAGAGTTCAACCCTTCCCCTTTATTACACCGTTTACACGAGCTCTCCAATAAACAAGAACACTCGGACAAGGCGCCGTGTCAGTGTCTTGTTGACATTTGATAATAAAAAACACTTACATAAATATTCACATCCATCACGCATATCAGAGTACACGTATCATATCCTTACATTTGGGTGTACGGGGGCATTTACTTGTCCTGTTATCCTTTGGATAAAAAGGTACAGAGGTGGTCCAGCTTCAGCAATTGTAGTTTCACATAATAATTGGGCATTTGTTCAAACTCTAGGAGTGGAACTAGCTTATATATATAACCCAAAGTTTTCACTCAGCATATGTAGGGATAGATCTACAGAATACCTGTTCAATTTAGCACATTGTCAAACAGACACGAATAGTACTTTGCCCTTGCATATTTCTAAACTTCCAAGTACAATTTTACTCTATAGTAGTAGTACATTAAATCGCATCGCGCTAAAATACGTACTCTACGGTCCACTAAATCGCCTTGCACCAAAAAAAACTCATCACTTCATTGATTTTCCTTCACTGGTTATCTTTTTTAGGTACATTGATTTTGTTTCTTACTGTTTACAAGCTTGTTGGCAACTCATCGTTAGAGATTTAGTGCTGATACAGGATACGGATTAATGAAGTTTAACAATCTAAATTTTGAAAATGAAAAATGCTACCCTCAACCTCAAGGACGATAATATATAAAATAAGCATCAATATCCGAGAAAAGTGTATCGATATCTGTGGAAGTACATTAATATCTGTGAGATATGTATTAAAATCCAAACTTGTTTGACATTACTTGCACACTATGCTATGCCTATTAGGTAGACGTTAGCAGGACCCTTTGAAGATTATTCCGGAATTTTTTCGAAAGTGCCTAAATCACCATAAACTAGTTCATGCACTCAAGACATTTCTCATCGGTACACCAGGGTCTAAAAATGCTATAGTAACTGTCTCGGTACCACATTTTGGGTATTTCACGGTCACAATTGCATTGGTAGAATGTGTTCCACTAACAAATAAGTCACATTATATATAGTGGGGACACATCACATGGTACTACTGACTGTGATACTCAGACATGCTCGCCAAAGCATTCGTGTAATTTAAAACTTTACCTAAGTCCAGCTCGCTCATATACAACAAGCCTCGATCGCTCCTCATCAACACGTAGTCGTGGCTCAACACCAGCATCAGTACATATCTCACGGATATCTTTTTTAGGTACATTGAAATTGTTTCGTAGTTTTTACAAGCTTGTTGGGAACTCATCTTTAGAGATTTAGTACTGATACAGGATACTGATTCATGAAGTTTAACAATCTAAATTTTGAAAATGGAAAATACTAACCTCAACCTCAAGGACGGGCTGTAATATATAAAATGAGCATCTATATTCGAGAAAACTGTATAGATAACTGTGGAAGTACATTAATATTCATGAGATATGTATTGAAATCCGAACTTATTTGACATTACTTGCACACTATCCTACACCTATTAGGTAGATCAGGGTCTAATTTTTTTTTGAAAGTGCCTAAATCGCCATAAACCGGTCCCTGCACGTAAGACATTTTTCATCGGTACATCAGGGTCTAACAATATCGGAAGACTAAAAAAGCTTGTGCATTAATTTAAAGAACCATGCTATAGTAACTATGTCTTGATAGTTGGTACCATATTTTAGGGATTTCAGTCACAATTGCATTGGTAGGATGCGCTTCAATAACGAATGGGTCACATTATATACAGTGACCAAAGGTCAACTCACATGGTACTCCTACCTGTGGTACTCAGAGAAATTTTTCAGTGCCGATCAAGTATCTGGCCGTCCATTTCAGTTTTGGACTGCTCGAATTTGGAGTTCGAAAAATGAGATAGAAAGAGTAGAGAGAGTAATGGGATGAGGGAAGAGAGTGGTGTTTTAATCTGGCCATCCAACACACTTTTGAATGGCCTGGATGTGGGTGCTTGGCAACACCAGGTGCCGTGGTACCCACTTGACACCCAAAAATTTCTGGTGGTACTCAGACATGCTCACCAAAGCATTCGTGTAATTTAAAACTTTACCTAAGTCCAGCTCGCTCATATACAGCACGCCTCGATCGCTCCTCATCAACACGTAGTCGTGGCTTAACGCCAGCATCATCCCGGCCGCCGCCGCGTGCCCCGTCACGGCGGCGATCGTCGGCATCGGCAGCGCGATCAAGTCCGCAACCGCCGGCCTGAACATCTCGACCATGTGGAGCAGCCGGTCGTGGGCGGATCCTCCGCCAGCGTCGGCGGCGGCGGCGGACTGGGCCCACGCGAGGTCGAAGCCGTTGGAGAAGAACTTGCCCCGAGCGGCGGTGACGAGGGCCGAGCCGCGAGTGGACTGGTCCTTGGCTTGGCGGAGGGCCGACCGAAGCGAGTCGATGAGGACCGGGTTGAGACGGTGCTCGTCGTCGGCGGTTAGGGTCAGGAAGAAGATCTCGCCGCGCTTCTCTAGCGTGCACATGGCGGTGGTGGTGGTGGTTACCGATGTGGATTTATTGATCTCTATTATTGCGCCTCGGTCCTCGGACTTCAGTTTCTGGGAAAATGATAGATATAGACTTTTATAGTCATATAGGAGTATATAATTGACAAATATAGAAGGGCAAATATGGACAAATATAGAAGGGCAAATATGGACAATTATATGGTCATCTTTATCATGGGAGATGGAATGTTGTTCAACCAATTAACCAAACAGATGTGCTATGCACACAGACCACAATTTTACAGATTCTATCTCATGTCTTACACAGATTATTCGAATGGCTTATTTGATTAACACATTATTCACATTATTTTCGAGAGTTCAAGTAAAAAATAGTTTAATCTAGTATCACTTACGACCTTGGGGTTTGGCTCAATGATCGTGTGGCACTCTTTTAAAGCGTAAGGTATTAAGTTTGACTCCTATGCCTAGAAGGTTGGTCCTACAGAACTACCTTAAGGCATATGGCCCCCCAACGTAGTTTGGTTTTTTTTTTTTTTTATTTCAAATTTCAATATCAATATTAGTTATTTTTTGTTTATTAAAAGCACCTATATATTGTGTTTTGTAATGGGTGTTATTTAGACATTTACATGCATTAAGAATGTACTCGTTTTGGGTCTCAAAACTCAACCCATCTCTCTGCGCTTGGTTTTTCAAAAGTTTTTTTTCAACTATTAATTTCATTTCTTTCCAATCATTACCTCAAAAACCTTTGTCAAAACCCAAACCAAAATAGTGTTCATAGTTCCGGAACCTTGAAATTTCAAAATGTTGTTGTTCATAGTTCGGTCTCCGCCTTTACAAAATCCTGGTTCCGTCCCTGATTATTAACATACTAACATCCTATGGTCCGGAAAAGGAAAAGATATTAGCAAGAGCCCTTACTGATATTTAATTAAACTGATTTTTTGAAAGAAATATTTTTTTAAAAGTATGAACAATTTAGAGCATCTTTGAGGAACCTAATGTGGGCCCCACTAAAATTGCTTGTGCATGATTTGTGCAAGTCATTTGTGCGCCCAACTCCAAGGGGTAACGCCAAGTGATCAAGGCACTTAGGGGTTTGTTCTCTCCTAAATTCTCAGGTTCGAAACTTCTCAGATGCTATCAACTTCTTTAGCGTCAATTCATATGGAGCATTTACTCCGATTTCAAGTGGATGGTTGGTTTTTGGTTCCCCATAATTAATTAAGGTATGCGTACATGCCCTCTGACGATGTAAGGGGAGATGTGTGTGTGTATACAGTCAGTCTCCCATGAGGGAATCCTCATTTTAGTTAAAATGCGGACATCCTCATTTCTCCTATTTTCCGATCGAATTTTGATGATCCGAGCTGTTCAATGTATTCAGAACGTGATTTTAAGGGTACCTACAAGAAAAATCGGCAAAAAAAATTACCAGGAAAGGCTTGATTTGAGTAGTTTTTATTTGAACCATTCGATAAAAAAAATAAACAAAAACTGCTCGGATTAAACCCTTCCCAATCTTTCTTTTTTTTTTTTTGTCGATTTCTTGCAGATACCCTTAAAATCACGTTCTGAATATATATATATTGAGCGGCTTGGATATTCAAATTGATCGTGAAAGGGGAGATGCGGACGGAAAAGAGTGTGGACTTGAACTGGATATATATATATATATATATATATATATATATATATAT
>BPLS01000687.1:633421-660115 GCA_019656275.1 Rhododendron kiyosumense | reverse complement strand
CACTAAGGTGGGCAAGAGAAGCTACAAATCACAGACATTAATCTACCAACTACAGTTCAGGATTAACCTTAAAGCATAATCTTTTTGTAACACATCCTCCAAAGGATCTGCCCTACCAACCCCAAACCAACCACCCCCCCCCCCCCCCCCCCCCCTCTTTTGACTTCTTGTTTAATACATTTGCCTAAGCAAAAGTTTTCCTCAAAGGTACATGTATTAATGAAATGAAATAGCCCAAATCAGATTGATAAAATGCAAAATGAAGTAGATGTTCACTTGAGTGAACTTTACACCAAATGAGTTTGCATCAGAGATTTCTCTCCTTCAGCTGATACTGTCAAAAGGAAGTACCTCATTATGCCTTAATGCTTCTTCAAAGAGAGCAACATTTTCAATCGGGCCATAGGATTCCAAATTAACAAAAATATCCCCATCCTTGGTTTGCTTTTGCCACACCTGAATTTCTGGCTGCTTTTTCCATTGGAATTCTGGATTTGGCAGCATCTCATAAACTGATGGGCACTCAATCAACTGTATATTGAAAGCAGCATGCAAGAACAGATGTAAGCATTTTTTTTATGCATGTAAACCAATAATGACTGGGCGTAAAGGGCACGTAGGCGGTGAATCGGGTACAGAGTCACAAAAGTCAAACTACAACATCCGGTTAGAAAATGTGATGCGTGCACTGAAAAGATTCTTTTACCAGCCTTCACAAGATGACTCAAGCCAATGCATTATGTAGCTGCAGCCTGCACTTGATAAAATGAGGAGGTGGTTTCAAATCCCGGAGAGGAGGTTGAAATCCTTCCTTTGTAATGGGGTGGTTTGGGGTTGGGGTGTAATAGGTTCTTCTAACATATGACAGAAAAACAGTCAATTCCCTCCAAGCTGGGAGACAATTACCTTGTTTGGTTCAAAGTTTTGAAAGTTATTTTTGAGATAATGAGTGGTAATGAGTGAAGAGAGATAGAGAGAAAAAGGTGTTGAAAAACATGTAGAGAGAAAAATGAGATGAGATGAATGCTAAACCAAACAAGGTGAATGCAATCCCACTCTCTTTCATCACATTATTCAACAACTTCCTGATCTTCTATACATTCTCTCATCATTTTGGTATTAAAAGCTCCTTGTACAATATTTGTGTTCAATTCCTTTGGTCTGACAAGATCGGATGCTGGAATTACTCATTTGTTCTTAGTCCACTCCATTATTCCTTATTTTCCTTGTTCGATCATTTTCCACGAGAGAAAGATAAATCCTATGCATCATTCCACAAACAACTACATGAAGGCTATATAGATGTACAGGTTGCTGTTGAATTAAAGAAACTAGAAAGACACTTCGTAGAGAGTAGTAAGCTGCATGACTTTCACAGTTAAATGAGATGAAGTTTCAAATCTTGACTTCAAAGGGTCACTAATCTATCAGATAGTAAGATTTGTTCACATGCTCGCAACTCTTTAAGTCCAGTAACTGATGACATTACCATAGCATAAGTAGGGTGACATTTTTCAATACCTACAGACTAACTTGCAATGTAACCCCTAAGCAGACAATCTCACATGCTTAAGCTGAGGTTGAGTTTAGCAGTTCAAAAAGAGGAGGAAAAAAACCTCCTCGAGACATTTAATTTTCAGTCTTGTGGACTGTATAGGCCTGCACAAATAGTGAAGGCACATGTAATCCCTTAAGCTATGTAATCCCATTGGATGACAAGATAAATACTATCAAATTAACTGAGGTGTCATTTTCCTTTGTTTTTGTGAGACATTATAGCCAACAGATACTTAATCCTGACCCCAAAAAAATCAACCAAACATTAGATATGTGGTTCCCTTGAATCTATAGTCTTATCCGATGCGCAATCCCAGGCAAACAAACAAGCCCTAAGAATATGGAGAAGTTTCCTAGCAACGAGAGCATGGAAGTTACCAGTTGATGCATCGTCCACCTTGACACAAAAAAGAAGCTTTCAAAGCCTTCAACAAACTGCAACCCAGTTAAGATAGAATCATTGATGCATCCTGGTGCACCTGTTAAGTATACAAGGGAATGGATATTGAAGCATGCTAAAGCAATAAATGAAGGAAAATACCTGAAACAGCTTGAAAAGCATACAACAATGCTAAGGTCATCAGATGAATTTTAAAGAGCACGGATTAAAGAAGACTAATTGAGACGTACAGAAAGAATAAGAAAGATTGGAATATCTTAGCAGCAGAAACTGCCATCTGGAAGTAACATAACAAAAAAATATGTATACAACATTTCTATGATACACATATACATAGATTCTCCTTTATTCTCTAAGATATAGCAAACATGAATGTTTACCAGGGTGCTCTCCCCTTTAAATATAACATGGATCCTAGAGGAAAAAAATCATACAGTGGATGTTAGAGGAAAAGGGAGTGGCAAAGAGGTGTATTAATGTGATACAGGACATGCATGAAGGTGTTTTAGCTATAAAAAGGTAACTGCAGGAGAAAGAAGTGAAATTGAAATTGATGTAGGACACCAAGGGCCAGCATTGAGTCTTGCATATTTGCCCTAATCGTGACTGCATTCACTAGACACATTTGAGATGATGTATATATTTATGTTGTCCGCAGATGAAACTAGAAGAGGACCCAATTAAGTAGACATTCAGGATGGGTAAGGTATATTGTTGGACAACCGCTCAAGTTTGACTTAGAGTGTTAAACATAACAAACTGAGAAGAAATTAAATCTTTGTTCGGTGCTAACAGCAGAGCCCCTTTCATGTGAATAAGACCACTTATCCATGATAACGAGTTATCAACAGAGTTATAGCATAAGGCTAAGCTTCCTGGGAGTAACCAACACCATTTTCAATAAAGACAAAAACTACGAAAATATAAAATATTTACTAAACGAGCAAACTTGCAGTGCTGAGAAAATAACCTTGAAAAGGGCAAGCGATGCAGATCCACTTATTTACATACTTCGAAAATACCTGTCAGACAAAGCATTAAGCATTGCTGATGTCCCTCATGGAAAATAAGCAGTTTATATATTCCATATATACTTATTACAAGCCACCAGGAGAAATGTGCGCACATCATTATTGAGTGACATGAAAGACATCACCAGCAATCCACCCATCGAGTGTGAGATTATGTTGACTTTTCTCCCACCACTAGCTTTGTAAGCAACTTCCAACTTTTCTTTAAGGCCATCCATTAACTTGTCAATTCTGCAGACCCAAAAAAAACCAAAATCGTATATCAAACTTTAGGAAAATGTCATTACCACAAAGTAATCAACTTTAAGCCTTAAAAACAGTTATAAAGAACAACCTGATGCTTTGCCTGAAGTCATAACCATATCCGAACAACGTGGTTCCTTTCGTATACCCACATCCAATAAGCATATCAATCATATCATGAAAATGGTATACCTCAGTTAAATGTATTAATTTCACGAACTGAAATAAAGAAAAAAATACACATAAGTAGCATATAAATAACATAAAAAATGAGAGGAAAAAATAGATAAGTCGATGATCACACTAAAATAACTACCAGTATGCAATGCTAAGCCAAGTTCAACTCTTTTCCACAAGAGTCGAGACTCAAGAATAGCAAACATTGAATCTTATGAATGATTTAAAAATATGCTTAAAAATCAGTGTTCTAAAAGTTGGCTGCCTAGTGACCTAGGTGCTAGGGGGTGGTCCAACACCTAGGCTCCCCTTTTCCGCCCGATTAGCGCCTAGCAATATTTAGAGCATTCTTAGAAATTGGCTCGGAAGATTGTCAATTTGAACATTCTGCATTCATTTGATCAATATCTGAAGCAACTGTATGCAAAACAATCACAGGAATACATTACTTTGCACTTTTCAGCAACCCGAACATTAGCAAGTTCAAAAAACCTTAGTAAAGGAATAAAAAATGGAGTGCTGGAGAAAATACTTGTATTGCCTTTCACAATATATGTTTAGATTTTTTGATGTATTAACTAAAGGTAGTTGGTGAGTGTGACGTGTAAACCAATATGTGCAAGGTCCATTTGTAACCAATCTTGCTTGCATAGAACGAAAGAGTATTTAACGTCAGTTCACATGCTCTGAAATATGTTTAAAAGAGCCTTAACAAACTTTCAGCTGAGATTGTTGTTACAATGACTGTCAACCCTTGGTATACGAAAACATAAACCTATTGATGTAAATGTAACAAAACGAAATGATATACTGTATGTACTAAGCCAAACCAAATGTCGAGCAAGATACATCAGAATGTATCAAATTTTGTACACTCACGAAAGCAATTTCGTTGCTACAGTACAAAACCAACAAGTTGAATATGACAAAAGATTGACACCGTGCTTATCTAAAACTAAGGTCGCTTTCCAACAGAAGAGGGTTACAACTTTGTATCCCAAGATCAAAATGACTGATTATAATACATCAAGCACCTTAAATAGTGGACAATCAAGGCACTTCAAAGGTCGGGTATCCTCAACTTGAAAGTCATATGAATCACGATTTTCCTATCTATTTTCAAGTTTGTGATTTGAAAATTGGAATTATAGCTCCAAATACCAGTAACAATTTAATAAAATGGCATTACTAACAAGAAGTTACCAGTCACATAAGAAATCTGGATTAACAATAATGGCAACATTTGAAGATAAGCTAATAGTGTAGCAGCTTATATCTGCTCATCCTTAAAGTAGAAGCTAAAACTATAACTCTAGAAGAACATCAAGATTCCTATCAAAGTAGTATATACAGTTTATGTTAGATAATTTTGCCTCTCTATATATCTGCATGGAATACTACTCCTGTGTCGCTAAATATAAAGCAGATATTATGTACTCAAAAGAAAGGTCTGAAGGAAACTATCTGTCTTACAACTGATGGATCTAAAATATCAATTGCATACAGTCCATAATCATCTTCAGGGACCACAATCTCTGTGCTATCGTCCAGTGATTCTGTATAACCTGAAAACCCCCAAAGACAAATTCCTTTATAAATAACCTTACCATATGACCATAGACAAATTGAATTTTAATGAATTAAGGGGCAATTAAGAAGGCCTACACCTAGTTGTCATGACTCATACCAAACCAAACCAAGCCTTATGTCCAAATCAATTGGGAACGCCTACATGAAATAAAGCCACTGCCTGCTAAGCCAAATACTAAGAGCATCTCCAACCCATCTCCCACTTTCTCCATTTTCGCAACTCAAAATAATGTGTAATCTCCAAAAAGTAAGTTTAGAGAAATGCAACTATTCACATTAACTCCTATCCACAATCTTCATTTTCATCACTATAAACTTCTCTCCAAAATTTCCGTCCAATTCTTTAAAGTTTAAATTTTGATTAAACATGGCCAATATTTGTCCCATTGAAAAGATCTTACCAGGATGTTGTAATGGTGTACATTACATTATAATTACATCTATTTAAATGAAGTCATACATTTTCATACATGTGTGTGTATACGTATACACACATGTACATATACCAATAAGTACAATGGATATTGCCGGTACTGAAATTTAAATTCATAAGGCACAAGGGGTAAAGTAAGAATTCTAACATCTCCATTTCAAATAATTGAGTCTCTAAATGTTCCATGGGTCTCCAAATTTGGACATTCAAATTCCAGTCTCCATTTTGATTCTCCAAAATGAAGCTGGGTAGGAGTGCATTCATTCTCCATTTTGGAAAACCATCCTCAATTTTGAAGAAATGGAGATGGGTTGGAGATGCTCTAAGAGATTGACCTAAAGTAATCTTCAAGGATCATAAATTTTGAGTGGTTCAATCAAATGTCCCTTCCAGTGGACAGCATATCCGTGTAAAATGATTACGAAGCGAAAGAAGAACAAGACCTCAAATGAGAAACAATAATGGTAAAAGAAAGATGGACATAATAAATTGAAGTAGAGAATCTTGTAACATAACATATTGTGGATTGTAACACGATAATTCATATATTCCTTGTGCTTACAAATACCCTAACCTCATCTTCCCCACCTCTTTACACCACTCTCCATCCAAAGATACAAAATTTTACCCCTAAAATGTTACAACTCGAGTCTACATCTATTCTGCTGTACATAACTTGCTAAAAAGAAAACTAATGAAGGCAACAAATAAACAACTTGGAAAGTCATCAAATAGAAAGACATGTACTAAACCAGTAAGTCACCATCTTAATAAAGAACTGAGGATCAGGAGAGCCCATAAATACACAGTAAGATACTAAAATTCATTTAGGGAAATGTACGGGAAAGAAGAAAAGACAGACAATCCAGAAATGATGGGAATGCATCCAATCCCAATCCCATCTTGTTGTTCTTCAAAAGCACTATGAGCTCAAATCTGCTAAAAGCTACAAGAAGGTGAGCAAATGTCCAGTAACTTTTGTAGTGATGAAAGGAGTATCAAGGCCAAAAACCAAGCATTACTCTCCAAGTCCAGAGTCCAGACCATCTGAAAAGGATTTGTTTGACCATTTTGGTGTCATTCTCTTTTGAAGCCATGCAACGATAACTGTAATGCCAATATTGCACCAAAAAGGCTCCAGATTTGATTTTTCAACCTGTCGCAACTACTTCAGTTAAATGTCTTGGGTATTCTTCTTTATCCATTATAAATCTTCTTCTTCATCGCAATGAGTGTGCATACCTTCTTGTAAAATTTAAATCTTAACTACAGAGATTATTACGACATTTTGAGTGGTTAAGAACCTCACTAACGAAAACATCATCCAATTAAGAAATCAAGTTTCCCTCCCCTCCAATCCCACAAAAGCGCCCCTTTGGATTGAGGGATTTCATATCATAATCATAAGAAAAGAAAAGGTTCTGGTTTCTAGCCAAATCACTCATTTGAATTGAGAATTTCAGTGAGAAATGGAGAGAAAAGTGCAAAAATAGAATTTTCTAATTGGCTCTTCCCCTTTCTCACCTAAAATGGTGAGAAAGGCTCTTATTACACCCTTTCTCACCATCCAAAGGGGGTGAAGTCCATAATAGTTAGATCTTGCACGTTTAGTCCATTAGAAAATTTCCAACCAGTAAATTTCTTCCTTCACCTACAAAGTGAGAATTAACATTTTGTCTTCGCAAAAACATGGTTTCAGTTTTAGTAAAAGACCACCAAATAGCCCAACACCCTTTTTGACCGGTTGATTCCAGGGCTTTGAATCCTATATCGTACCAGCCCATGCATACCATTTTTTTATCAAATCCGATGCCCTGGTGTTATAGCCCAACACCCTTTTTGACTGGTTGGTTTCAGACTCACATGCGGGTTGGTACCGGACTATTTCTTGTTTTATTCTCTTCTTAAGTAAATAACTAAATATGTGCTTTAAGCTAAATTTCTAAATGTGGGAAGCACGGAACATAACAATAGTAGGGTTAAATCCGAAACATAACAATATCCATATGTACCGTACCTGTAAAAAACTAATGGTAGGGTTAAATCCGAAACGTACAAATATCTGTACGTACTTTACCGTACCAGTAAAAAAAACTTGTTGATTCTGGTTGATTATACTTTTCCTTTTCCTTTCTAATAATTTCGAGAAACCAAAACACTACAATAGTAGATAATCCAAATATTATTTCAATCTCATATCTTTTCTGGGTACATATCGAAAAACTAGCAGGGGTGTGGTGTTGGGGTACCAGTTTCAGCATTATAGAGGGACCATAGTTTCTGCCTGAACTCCAAATCAGCAAGGAGGAGGCGGACCCAGACCCGGGTCTGCAACCCGAAACTCGTCTTCTTCGTCTGGAGGATGGACCCACCCATGCCCGAGACCAGTAAGACCGGGTCCAAATCGGACCCTTCGTCGGAGCTCCTCCCGTCAAAGCAACAGCATCCGCCCAGCATGGCTCCGGCGACTGATTGGGTCAAGTCGTGGAAGCGGCGATCGTCGTGGTGGTTTTATATGGGTTTTGTGAAGACTGACCAGTTGAGAGAAGAAAGTAGAGAAGGGAAGTTAAGAAGGTAGGTAGTGTAGAATTTGAATTTGGGGTCCTTGTAGTTCATTAATGTTTTCACTTTTTAGCCCCACACTTTCCTTTACTTTTTGGACTATTTTCTTTAAAGGTTTAAGGTCCTGTTAGACTCCCCTACGGTCCAAATCCGTCCAGTTTGGCCTTTTGTGGAGTTGGGATGGACTCACAACAAGGATCAGACATTTTCATTTAGTAGAGCTAATTGAGTATTTTGGCCGTGCCAAAAACCATATTTGTCAATGATAAATACCACGCAAACGAGGCCAAAATGGACCTTGCGATTACTAGAAAGATCATAGTTTGGCTTGACCTAGAGGGATCATCAGAGACCCTTCACAACCCTCAAATAGTGGACTTTATACCAATCTTAGACAATGAGAAATATCCCTTGATACCCACGTGCTTTCTAACACTTGCAGCCTATGACAATAGAGTATAAACTCACTCCTAGTTGTTTGCAGCTACCTAAATAGACCATTGAAACTTGTGATTCAACAAATCACTTCTTACACCTACCATTTGAACATTTGTCACCATGAAAACGTCTCTCGAGGTTTGAGGAAATGCATGTATCCCTTAAGAGTTTACGTTTCGACTCTAAAGTATGACTTATCGCTTCCCTTGAGGGTTAGGCCTGATACCTCAAGTTGATGAACCATCAAGGGCCCACCACTTGTTTACAATGCAAGTCTGCGCTCAATCTCCATTTCCTTGTGTAAATAAGCATTTGCATTAATCAAAGGTAACAAAAGTGTGAACTTTAAAGGCCTTAGACACCTCCAAAGGTTATTAGTAACTTATATTTCCATAGCTATACTCTCTATCATTCTAACATTGTCTTGGCTCTCTCGTTCCCCATTTCTGGTGGGTTGAGTTCTATATATTGAAAAATGAGACGACAATGCTCATTGGGTCAAGGCATTCGGTGATGCCACCTCTAGATCTTTGAGAATACTCCATTGGGAATCGGTTGTCCAATTGGCTTACCACCTTCCATATTTCTCTAACTAAGATTGTTTAATATTTTTAAAAAATATATTATGAAGATAAATAGAAATATAGAAAAAAGGCCAATTAATTTTAGATATTATTATAAGGAAATACTAAAGATACATTAATGTGTTACACCTCAACTATACCTCTCTCACATGTATGTGTGAAAATTTTACAATAAATGCTAGGGACCCACATGTATGTGAGAGGAGTGTGGTTGAGATATGACAAATTGATGTGCCCCTAATATCTCCCATTATTATATTCTAATTTCTCTTTTTTACATTTAGTTTGGAAATTGCTCTGTGGTCGATCCTAACCATATTAGTTTTATTGTTCTTAAATGTTATACTTCCTCCATCCCAAATTTGTTACTATCAACTTTAAACTTTAATGTGTCTCAAATGTTTTTTCAAGTATAAATTGACTTACGAAAGTTTCAGTCTTGCCCTTTTACTTCTTAAAAATTATAGTACAAAAATGCACACACGTCCAAAAAATGATGGGTATTTTTTGGACCTCCAATATTTTTTATAGTTAATCATTGCATTCCGTTCCCTTAATAAGTTGTACTTTCAAGATTCAACAAGCAAATTGGAACTTAGGCTCCATTTGGAACTTACGGAAATTGAGAGAAAATAAAGAAAAGTTAAAAAAATTTCTGTCCAATTGTTTGTATTGGAGAGAAAAATGAGAGAAAATAAAGAATTCTAGTTTTGAGAATAGTAAAAATTTCCCTCCCATTTTTTCCCAATTTCCCTCTCATTTTCCATCACTTTCCCTGAATTTCAAACAAAGCATTAGGGAGTACATCATTTTTCTGGGGGACCAAAGGGAAATAAGTCATAGTAGGGATACTTAAGGGCAACGATTGGCCAAATTGAAGTGCACAGGAGTTACAGGACATTTATTATGCCAACAAAACATATCCGGGTCGACATCTGTCACTAAAATAAAACAAAACTGAGAAAGCCCATCTCTCACGTGTTTTCAGATCCTTCCTACCATTTTATTCTTCCGCCTACGTATTCTTAGGTAGTGCTTGCCTACAACCAACTCCTCTTCACTGCTCTCGACCTTAGTCATATAATTTATTAAAATGGTCTACGCTTGCGCTCTCACGTGTTTCCAAATCCTTTGTAACATATCAATTCGCCCTCTCACTTATGGCACTCACAAATTTTAGTTATTTTGGAGGTTCTTGAGAGACGCTTTCGTTCCGCGCTCCAGCACTTGCACGGGCTCCGGCGCTTATGTGACTTAGGTCTTGATGAATATATAACCGAGTTACACGTGCCATTTTTCCAAAGGAAATTTCATTGACCGCCTGATTGAATCGAGTTACACGTGTTCGAATCTCAATGGTTTTGAGTACATATCATTGTAAAGAAGAGGAACATAATAGAAACATGCCAAATTCGAAGTTTTTTTTTTTTTTTTTTAGAAAATTCTACAATCAGTCAAATGAACTGACAATAATGAGTGTGTGAATATGTATTAAAGGGTATAAAAAGTAAACAAAAAATATGTGTTTTCCCTGTCTTTTAGTGTGTTTATCGTTAACTCAATGGGCTGATAAAAACAAGACTTTTTTTTTTTTTTTTAAGGGTAAAACGTCCAATACAAGCATCTAAAGTCAAGGACTCAATGTACCGTAGATGGATTGGTTTGGTAAAGCATCTTTCGGAATATCCTAAGATGATACATTTTCTGGAAACATCTTGTTGGGGAAAGTGGCAAGTAATCACCCTTTTATGAACAGTTCAAAGAAATAACTTTTGTGGCTTATTTTACAATTTTTGGTGGCTTGTTTTATGTTTGGGGCGTACAGTGCATCATCAACGAATTTTGTGGATCATTTTATGCATTTTTGTCCCCCAAGATATGAGTTTTTTCATTGTTTATTTTATTAATTTTTGGGGTTACTTTTGTGATTTTTGGGCTATTGATTATGAATTTTTGTGATGTTGGTTGTCAAATTTGTGGTAAAAAAAAAAAAGACAGTGCAATCTCATAAAAGGCAGCTCAAATATATGAATTTTTGTCATGTTATATACAAATTTTTGTGGCGTGATTTATAAATTTTTGTGTAGTGTTTAAGACTTCTTGTAGCCTAATACACCAATTTTTGGACTATTCAATTACAATATTTTAAGATCTCTATTTTTGGGGAACAACAGTTTTTAAAAATATTCAATTACAATATTTTTGAAAACCGCTGTTCAAAATATTGTAAGATCTCTTCTCTTTCTTTCTTTTTTTAATCCGATTACAATATTTAAGATCTCTATTCAATTGAATTTTAATAATTTCTTCATCAATTGATATATGGAACTTTTGGGTATTCAATTACAATATTTTTAGGCATGTTTACATTAGCCTTGTCCATGCAATTGATATACAATGGTAAA
This sequence comes from Rhododendron kiyosumense, assembly GCA_019656275.1. Classification (NCBI taxonomy): domain Eukaryota; kingdom Viridiplantae; phylum Streptophyta; class Magnoliopsida; order Ericales; family Ericaceae; genus Rhododendron; species Rhododendron kiyosumense. Next base: position 648,695 of record BPLS01000687.1, on the reverse strand, counting down.
ATATTACATCTATTTAAGATCTCTGTTACTTGTAGTTTTTTGAATTAGGGTAAAGAATTTATAATTGTCTGCGCAAGTACTTTATTTTTTATTTAAGAAATGACTTTCGTATTAATTGGACTAAACTTATGGGATGAAGAAATCATTAAAATTTAGAAGACGGTCAAAACTTATATAAATTTTAATATTTTAAGGCTCTCGTAACTATTTCCATTTCAAAATGAGAGAAGAGAAACAATCACATTATTTTGGATACATTTAAGCACCGTTCCGCTTAAATTCTTATTATGCACAAAAGTCTGATTAAACTTTTATTCTTGGTTATAAAGCACCTTCTTCTATTTATTTATCTCTAAAATGTTGGTTTGGTACAAGAAGTGTTTCCTTTCCACAATTACCAACTTGCCCCTAGCTATTTTGTTTGGTACACCAACCATGACAGTTGGTTGGTTGATTGCGTCGGTTAACTTCTTTTTCATTATCCAAGTCTAGATATATGGCGATGCTAGCCAGGAAGAAAGAGTATTTTTTTAACTAATCCATCAATAAAGAAAACAAAAAATAGACCATGAAGAGATTTTCATTTTTCTGAAGTTTTGCATGTTGAAAAAATGGAAGATTTGTTCATATATTTTGGCGAGCCTAAATATGAACCAAATTAATTTTTAAAGATGAATGAGAATTGTCTCGTTATTGGTATTGGGAAAGCTCAAGGACGTGCGTGGGCTCACTGTCATTGAGCACTTGGATGAGACTTGGGGCCGGGATTCATGATTCGTGGGCTCGCATCTTGTGATCCGAGGTCGTCTGTGGTTTGTGGTCTGGTCTAGGATTTTTTGGAATTTACTAATTAGTTGTGCCCAACTGATTAGTGCTGGGTTGAATGCCCAGAGTAATTCTGACACTTTAATAATGAATCAATTACTAGATTAAATAGCTAACCCCCAAATAGTGTTAAATTAACGGGAAAGTCTTCAATGCACACCTCTTTAAGATGTGTACCATATGCACCTATTATAGGGCTGGTCATTCATAATATTTTATTTTGTATCGTAACATTTATACTAAAAATTCGTAACTTTTTAGCAACAGATTCATAACATTTTGAGAATCATAACTTTTTTGTGTGTTTCAATGAGGGTGTATATGATACATACCAAAATAAGGGGTGTGTATTATAGCACTTCCCTAAATTAACAAGTAATGTTGGAATTGGTTTTGTTTGTTTGAGCTTAGGGTTTGGTGTTTTGCGCCTAGCTCACTTGTTTGGGCTAGGTTTCTTTTTGAGCGTTTTGTTGGTGTCTTACTAACATTTGGGGTCTTTTTTATTTTGTTTGTTTTTTATATAAAAAAAATTATGAGGTGAGGTACTACCGTTGCGCGTGATGCTTCGTGGTGCATTATTATAGGCTTTCTCTTTTGTATCATTTCTTTAATGGTATGAAAATCCTTTTTTGCTGATAAAAAATATAAATAAATTTGTGATTTCTCAAGTAACTGTTAATTTATATTTAAATTAGCAATCAAATACATAAATTAACAATGTTAAATATATATAAATTTAAAAAACGGCATATTTACAATAAAAAGTACTCTGTATAACCATTTATAAAATATATTTATAGTAAAAAGAGGTGGAGAGAGAGAGAGGGGGGCTAGCAGTAGCATTAGCACAGTGTAATGTGTTCTTAATGAGTGAAACAAAAAAAGCGACAAGAGACACAAAGAACGTGTGTGCGACATAAGAGGCATGAAATTAAATGAGTGCATGGGTAAACATGCGCGAAATTTTTGGGAGGATATCTAGTGGGACGTAAAATCTTATAGGGAGGATTCCTAAAGCCATGAATTAAAAAAAATAGGACCGACCTTGCATTTAACCTTTTTAGTACCCAAAATAGGTCAATATATGAGTCCATTTTTTCCTAGTGTTAACATCGCCAAGGGGCCTGATTTTAAATTTTAAACTTAAAAGGCCCAGGAGGGAGAAAAAAGTGACGGGCCCAAACAGCCCATTTTAAACTTAGAGGCCCACAGAGGAGGGGACGAGTGACGGGAGAAGACTGAGGCCCCGTTTCAACCGTTACAGAAACCTTCTTAAAAAATAGGGAAAATGATGGCTCAAGATATGTTTTGATAATTAATATCCGTCAAGAACATGCTAAGAACATTTGTTAATGAACAAAATGTCATTGGCGGGTATTAATTATCAAAACACGTCATTGGTCGTCATTTTCCCTAAAAAATAAGTAATTTATTTCATATTTTCAAACTCAAAAATAATGTAAATGAAAATAATTTTAAATTTTTTTTACATCACGCGTATGAAAGATCTCATTGAGATCTTTCAAACCAGATCCATATTGCATATTTTTATATTTCAATAAATTCATAATTTTTGAGCTTGAAATTGTCTTTTTAAAAAATAATGATTTTTTTTTCTTTCTAAAACGGAGCCTCAAATGCCCTTTATAAATGTCATAAAGATGTGGAATGTCTCAGCGAGTTTTTTTTTTGAACTGTCTCAGTGAGTTTTTACATTTTAATACATCATTCTTTCCCATTCCTTAGCTTTATTCAAAAACCCCCCTTCTTTATTAGTTTTTATTTTATTTTATTTTATTTTCGAATCAAAGAGAGGGCAAGAACAGGAGATAAAAAAAATCGAAGATGAATTAAACATCAAGAAAAAAGATTATAGATTAAGAGAGACATGAAAGATACATGCGTTTGAAATATTTATAATCTTTGATATATATTTTTCTAAAGTTTTTTTATTTATTTTATATTCTATTTTGTTAAAGACCTCATTTTCAAGGTTTGCCTTAAGTGGTAATGGTTGAGTTGTGCAATTTTCGTTCGGTTAAAGTTCATATTATTTAGCACTTTTTTTAGGATAAGAAAGTATTTATTTTTTTATTTTACGAGACTAATTATTTTCTTATAATACATCATCTTTAATTTGAACTGACGCTTTCCAAAAAAATAAAAAATCTTTAATTCAAAAAATACATATTTATTTAAAAAGTGAGTAATCATTTACCTTGGTGGAACGTGGCATTATTCATTCGATGACACACTTTGTTCACTTACAAGTTTTGGTTTTATTTGGTTGGTAGTTTAGTTTAGTTTAGTTTAGTTTTGGACCTTTTGGTAGTGGGTGGGAAGATAAATAAGATAATGATTGGAGACGGGTAATAATTGGGGAGAGATTGAGAGAGAAATGATATTAATAATTGGAGATATAGGTAATGATTGGAGAAAAATATAGGATAATGATTGAAAACAAAACTAAAACTAAACTAACAACCGAACACAATATTTGAAATTTGTTTGGATAATTTTTAGTACAAAATTATCAAAACACCCCCTCAAATCCACCCAAACAAAATTGGGCCATCCATATACAAAAATTTGTTTGGGTGTTTAAGTAATTTTTTACTAAAAAATTATCCGAACAAATTTGAACTATCCAAAACATGTTTGAAGCACCTGTCAATAGGAGTATTATTTAAAAAAGAAAAAAGAAAAAAAAGAAGAGAATCTTGTCGTTGCTTAATCGAGAAGTAGAAGGGCGACAATCGGTCCCAGGGAAGTGATGGAATTTGGATGGACGCGCCTCATCGTCCAATGGGATACAAACCCACCTCTTCCCTATTACCCACCCAATGGATACGAAACCACTTTCTATCACTGTAGAAATTTTTCAATGCCGGGTGGCGGGGTGGGTTTGGCCACGTGGTGCCCGTGCGTGCATTTTAGGGGTGATACCGGTCCGATTTCGACCGGTTTGGATGTATTTTTCGGTCGAAACCGGTTATCCGGTTTGAGATTTTTAGAAATTGAAACCGGTTGAGATAAACCGGTTCCGGTTTCGACCGGCTCAACCGGTTCCGGTCTGGTTTATCCGGTTTTCATTAATGAGCCATATTTTGGGCCCAACACATCAAAAAATTCACAATTCAACCTATAAAATATCAACCAAAAATCTATAATTCAACCATTTTTTTTAGGCCCAACAAAAAAGGATCAATTTTGATCCCAATACATTAAAAAAAAAACTCATAAAAACATAATTAAACCCATAAAAATAGTTTTTATATAATAAATATATTTATTATACCAATATATACTACAAAATATCAACCAAAAATCCATAATTCAACCTCTCCCCTATGTTTATATATATTATACATATATATAACCGGTCCGATTTCAACTGGTTTTTAAAAAACATAAACCGGATCGAAATTATTTTTCTAGTTTATAAAATTTTATAAACCGGAATCGAATCGAAATTATTCAACCGGTTTAAAAAATTCGGTTCAGTCCGGTTTTTCCGGTTTCGAGTAACAGCCTTAGTGCATTTCGGCCATCCCAAATTTGTTTAGATAATTTTTAGTACAAAATTACCGAAACACCCCTTTAAATTCACCCAAACAAAGTTGGGCCGTCCAAATACAAAAATTTGTTTGGGTGTTTTGGTAATTTTACACTAAAAAATTATTCGAACAAATTTGGAACGTCCAGAACATGTTTGGAGTTCTTGGACGGCTAAGATGCGCGCACGGGTATCACGTGGTCGTGCCCACCCGACACTAAATTTTTTCTCCATATTGGGATCATGAATTAATTATTGTTAGGCCCCGATCTATAAATTTTTTTAAAAAATAAATAGTTTATTTTACTTTTTTCAAATTAAAAATAATGTAAATAAAAAATAATTTTAAAATTTTTTTTGCATAAGAATCTCAAAAATCTCAATAAAATCTATCAAACAATATCTATATTGATAGAAAAATTATTTGCGTAAGCATATAATTTTTAACCTTAAAATTGTCTTTTTTATAAAAAAAAACTTATTTTGAGTTTGGAACGGGTCTTTAGTAGTATATTTAAAGTAGTTTAAAAAAAAAAAAGAGAATCTTCTTGTTGCTTAATCGAGAAGTAGAAGGGAGACAGTCGGTTCCAGGGAAGTGATGGTACTTGGGCCCGTTCGGGGAGGAGTTTTAAATACTTATTTTTTAAGAAGATAATTTCAAGTTAAAAAATAATGGATTTAATGAAATTTAAAAATATGAAATATTGATTTTATTTGAAAGATCTCGATGAGATCTTTTATACGGTTCAAAAAAAAATCAAAAAATTATTTTTCATTTACATTATTTTTAAGTTTAAAAATATAAAATAAGTACTTATTTTTTAAAAATATGTTCTGGAATGAGCTCTTGGACGGACAGGTCTCACCGTCCAATGGGATACAAACCCACCTCTTCTATTACCCAATGGATACAAAACCACTTTCTACCACTGTAGTCAGCAGGAGTACTTCTTTTTGAACCAGGAAAGCTACAGGTACAACAGGTGCTGAAGAGCAGTCGCGCACAGACCGCTATTGTTTCCGTTTTTGGTCTCGTAAAGATGATCGGAGTCGCTCATTTTGTTCAAAATACTTTGTTTAAGACTTGTGTAAAAAATAATCTCAATCCAATTTCAGGAACGGTATTTACAAATCATCTAATTTTTCTTCAAACAGCACCCGCGTTTGAAGAAACCCGTTGAAATGATAAGAATCATAAGATGTGCCGTGCTCCACAAACAAGGGGGATTAGGGCCGATCGCCCGCGTGTTCCGCAATCACTACAAAAAATGCCCAAGAGGGAGAAAAAAGTGACGGGCCCAAACAGCCCATTTTAAACTTAGAGGCCCATAGGGGGGGTGGCCTTGAAATGATAAGCACTCCGTTTGGTTCACTATTTTGAGAGTAATTTTTGCTCTCGGCACAATTTTCAATAAATTTCTCTCTCTATCTCTCTCCACTCATTACCACTCAACTCTTAAAAATAACTTTCTAAAACTTCAACCAAACAAAGTATGTGCCGTGCTTCAAAGATGTGGAATGTCTCAGTGAGGTTTATTTTTTGAACTGTCTCGGTGAGTTTTTAGTACATCATTCTTTCCCATTCCTTAGCTTTATTTAAAAACCCTCCTTCTTTATGGAGTATTATTTACTCATTTTATTTTCAAATCAAAGAGAGGGGAAGAACACGAGATAAAAAAAGGCGAAGATGAATTAAACATCAAGAAAAAAATTACAGATTAAGAGAGACAAGAAAGATACATGCGTTTGAAATGTGTATAATCTTTCTTTGAGATATATTTTTTTTTAAAGTTCGTTTATTTATTTTATATTCGATTTTGTTAAAATTTGTTAAAGACCTCATTTTTAAGGTTCGCCTTAAGTGGTAGTGGTTGAGTTGTACAATTCCTGTTCCGCTAAAGTTCTTATTTTTTAAGAAAAAAAAGTATTTATTTTTTGCGTTAGGAGACAAATTATTCTCTTATAATACATCTTTTTTAATTCAAAAAAAAAATATCTATTTAAAAAGTAAGTACTTATTTACCTTGGCTGAACGTGGCATTATTCATTTGATGACACATTCTGTTCAATTACAAGATTTGAAATTTTTTTTATACCTTCTGCACGATTCTTAATAAATTTCTCTATCTATCTCTTCACATTATCACTCATTATATCAATTTTTTTTTTTGAAAATGATATTGTCATTCCCCTTTTTACGAATGAGACTCCCATTTTTGTCTTTAAGTTTGGGCCCCGTTTGACAACCATACTAGGCCTTGGGGGACTTGGTATTAACAATCCAATTCTCTCATTGCCAATGCACAAATACAAAAATAGCCTTCACCAATACCATCTTTTTACCAATCCTATCCTATGTGAATGGCAAAAACGGAAATGTATACTATCAATCCATGTGAAACAAATATGATATTAATAATTCCATCATATAACAAACATACTTATCGCCAATCCCATCTCCTTATCAATCTCTTCTCATTACCAATTCCAATCATAATCTCATCTCCTCACGAATCCCAACCATCTATCACTGTTATCAAATAGGACCTAGGTGAATTTACTTATTTACCCCTCAATGCAACAAACTTCCACAAGATGCATGGATCATTTTGGAAATTCACTCACTACCAGATAAAAAGGAGTGCGCTATTGGTAAAAGGGAGAGTGACTATCATTTTCTGAGTCTCGAAACTCAAAACAAACATAGATGAAAACATAAATCATGCTTATGCGATCAATAAGAACATAAGTAAAGAGTAATCTTGGGGAGAATTTTTCAATGCCAGGTGGACACGGCTATGTGGTGCCTGTGCGTGCATCTCGGTCATCCCAAATTTATTTCGATAATAATTTTTAGTGCAAAATTACTGAAACACCCCCTCAAATCCACCCAAACAAAGTTGGGCTGTCCAAATACAAAAATTTGTTTGGCCGTTTTGGTAATTTTTCACTAAAAAATTATCTGAACAAATTTGAATTGTTCAAAACACATTTGGAATTTTTGAACAGTTGAGATGCACGCATGAATATCACGTTGTTGTGCTCACCCGGCACTGAAATTTTTCTCCATCTTGGGATCATGATTTCTTGTTAGTAGTGGAGTATCATTTACCATCATTTTTTAAAAAAATAAGAAGAGAATATTGTCGTTGCTTAATCGAGAAGTAGAAGGGAGACAGTCGGTCCCAGGGACGTGATGGAATTTGGACGGACGCGCCTCATCGTCCAATGGGATACAAACCCACCACTTCTATTACCCAATGGATACAAAACCACTTTCTATCACTGTAGTCTAGGAGGAGTACTTTTTAAACCCCATTAACAAACCCGCGTTTCAGTCGGTCCCTTTCCCCCGCCGTACTTAAAAAAAAAAGAGAGAAAAGGTTGCGATCACACAAACAAGGGGGAGTAGGGCCGATCGCCGGCGTGTTACGCAAGTCCCAACTAATTCCATCACTACAAAAAGCTTAAACTCTACTTCCCCTGCTGCTACTGCTGTCTTCTCCGAACTGAAGCCGCTTCCTTCGACAAATTCCAGAAACCCACTTCAGTAAGTACTCCACATTGCCTATCTCAATCTCTTGTCTTTAGCTCCAAGGGTTAGTCTGGTTGGTTGGTTGGTGGGTTTCAATTTTTGGGTTCTGCCCGCAAGAAAATTTATAGTGAATCCCCTGCCCTGCCTGAATGTACTGTGTTGACCGGACGGGACCGGAGAGGGGTTTAGTAGGGGTGTGCGTAATCCGGCCCAGACCCTGGCTGTCGAACGAAAAAAAGAAGAAGAATCTTTTGTCTTTTGTTTACCTGTTTGAATGTCTTGCGTTTTTCTCGTGCTTGTACTAGTCTATGACTCGATAATGTGACACCCAAAGATGGAAAAACCTGATCGGTTCCTTCACCGCTTGGTTTTTCTCTGAAAGCAAAATAGGGGTTTTGTTGATACTGGGTGTTCCTTTGCTTACCGAAAGAGAAAAATCAAATGGGTTTCCGGTTTTCCCCTAGTTTGTGTGTGAATCTATGGTGGGTTGTGTTGGTGTTGTGGTTCTTGTGCTCCCAAGTCCCAACCCTCCAAAAGAGAGAGGAAAGAAGAACTGGGTTTTGATTAAAATAGGTGTTTTTGTCAGATCATTAACTGATGTATTCTTTTTTACTAGTTGATTAGTTAAATCGCAGGTTTTTAAACTTTATTTCTACTTGTTTATTAGTTAATAGTAAATCGCACATTCTTGAACTTTACTTAAGATGTGCAGTAATTAGTCAAACACTCATTTGTGCTTACTTATTCCGATTTAAGCAGCAAGTTTCATGGTTATAAAACAAAAACATGTTTAGCGAACAAATTTTAATAAAAAAGCGTGCTGTAGTAGAACCAGCTTAACTTTGGTTGATGCTTTTAATTTTTCAGCGTTAAAAGCGTGTTTGTACTTATAACGCAGAGAAGATAAAAGCATGAACACGCCATGTAAAAAGCTTGTTTTATAAAGTCGATTTAACGGCAAATAATATACTGAAAGTTCAAGGAATCAGATCAACTATTCATTTCACAACATGTATTTTGTTGAACGTATCGAGATCCATTTTTTATTAGTTCACTTGCTCAATGAAATCACCAACTTAGTCTGCTAAAATCACTCACCAGGTTGATCTTTTGAGAGGGGGGGGGGGGAGGGGACGGGAGAGAGGGGTAGAACATAGTTGTCGAAGGCACGCCTAGGCGCAAGATGCATCAAGGTGCATGGTTAGTGCCTTGATTGGGCCTAGGAGAGGCGCCTCCAAGGAAGCACTTCCTAGGCGAGAGAAATGTGAGAAAAGGTGCGCCTTTTTCAATTTTAATCATAGCCGCAGGATCAAAGTTGGGTTAAATGTATTACCTAAATTTACCTTCTACTTGAGTCAATCGTAAGTTTCTCCTTTCTTGATCACCAGAAACGAAACAAACACAGGTAATCTCTCCTCTTTCAATCATGTTTCATTTCTTCTCTCTCAATCATCTCCCAGTCGACATCTCCATTGGTCCAAGCTCCAGCACTACCCCCTCCCTTCTCTCTCTCTCTACACACATGTGTGTGTGTGTGTCTGTTTGTGTATTCATATGTACACGCATTATATACACACAGTTGACATATTATACAGTATATGAAAACAGAAAGGATTTTTGTTATATTTTTCAGAAATGGTCAACTTCTTATTGTTTTTTTATTTATTTATGTGTATTAGACAAATAGTCATTAGTTGATGCAAATTGAAGGAAAAGGTTTTTTGGATTCATTTGAAAGAATGTATTAGGCCCATTAGCGTTTGTTATTTGCCTTATTGTTGTATGCTATTATTTTTTTTAAATCTAGGTGTTCTCGCTTAAAAAAGGCTTATGCCTCACCTTGCGCCTCTTGCCTAGGCTCAGTAGAACTTTGCGCCTCGGTGCGCCTCTCGCTCTTAACAACCGGTAGAAGTTTAAATACACATAGGTAAGATAAACTAAAGTTATAGTAAGATTCCTTAAATAAGAATGTGTATCTGTATGTGTTTTTAAAGGAGGAAACTATGCCAAATTTGTTTCATAGCTCTTTACTAACACCTAAAACAATACTTTCTTTATTTCATTGAATTTTTTTTTTAATTCTATTGAGAAAACATTCACCTTGTTTGGTTCACAACTCATCTCATCTCAACTCATCTCTTATTTACCGAAAAAAAAAAAAAACTCAACTCATCTCATTTTTCTTTCTACACATTTCTCAATACCCCTCTCTCTCTCTCTCTCTCTCTCTCTCTCTTTCAACTCATTACCACTCATTATATCAAAAATAACTTTTAATAATGCAAACCAAACAAGGTGATTATATTTCACTTTTCATGGTTTATGGTTTAGGGTATAAATCTCATCTATGAGAGACTGTTACTAACAAGCCGAGTCCTGGAAGATAGCTGACTATATTGATTAAAGTCTCTGTTTATTATAAAAAATGATGAAATTTCACGGACACCCCCTCATCTATACCTCCCCAACCTTAAAAAACGCCCTAATGGACCCCCTCATCTATCATCGTTATCCAAATGACACCCTTACGTTACAAAACCGTTTGTTGCAAGAGCGCATGTCACTATTTTGGGCATTTTTGAGACCAAAATGCCCTTGAACTCTACTTTGTACCTACAAAATGCAACTAACCATGAAAAAGAAAATAGCTTATATTCCCCACCGCCGACTGATTGTGCTACTCCGCCTTCGGCCACCGTAGCTTCTTATATTGTTATGCCACCGGAGCCTGTAACTCCATTTGGCAGCTCCACCCGTCCTTCCTTTTTGTGTCCAAACAAATCCTCCCCCAGCTGCCCTGGAGCACCTATAAATGGCTAACCCCACTCCTAGTAACCCACAGATCATCCCCCTGAAAACCCAAAATCAGAAACCCCCAATCAATAGAACTCAATAAAAATGGGAAAAAAAAAAATCCATACCTCAAAACCCCCCTATGCTAGACCTCGATGATTAACCTCAAATCAAAACCCATATCCAAAAATCCCGAATCTTAATCAAGAAAAATCCCCAATCTTATTCAACAAAAATCCCCACATATGTTGCCTCCGTCGCCGCCAAAACTCCCAGATTGTCGTATTCACTCACTTAGTGGTTGCTGCCTTTGAATACCTCTTGATAGCTAAAAACCATTGATTATGGGGGTGAGTAACCTTATTGAAGAACCGCATATAAAAAAGAAAAAAGAGACTAGAGAGAGAGAGAGAGTTGATGAGGCATTCGTGAGTTAACTCGGCCTAGTCGGAACAAGGTCCTGACTTGGGTGTACATTTTTCCAATTCTCAAACCCCCAATTTCATTGGTAATGAATATGTACATACACAGATAGGTGAATATGCATATGTGTGTATCCATGGGTATGTTACCAAAATGGTGCCGAATCGGAGCTGGAATCATTGCCGCTAATGGTGGCCTCAGACGATATTCAGCGGAGGGTGGACTGTGAAGTCTTCTAGGGGGCTTTGGGTAGGTGTGCACAAAGAGAAGGATAGTGCGAGAGAGAGAGAGGGGACATGTTGTGAAGAAGGAGAAACTGGAGGGGTGAATTTTGTCAAAATACTCATTCCGTTAACGGAGTTGCACTTTTTTTTATTTTGCATAGATGAGGGGGTCTGTTTGGACGCTTAAAGGTTGGGGGTGTATGCGGGAAACATGTATAGGGGTGTTTGTCAAATTTCACCATAAAAAAATGTCTCGGAAAAAAATTAGGTCATGACGTCACTAGATCTTTGAAAAAGTTTTTGAATAATTGTGCAAAAGAACATGTAAACAATGAGTGCATGTCAGAATTCCTATATAAACAAGTAGAGTCATTGCCGTATTTTGATAAGAAGTCCTCCAGTGCCCCTATATCATAACAATGTTCGGAAATCTAAACATGGTATAGCTTCAAGTAGCCACTCTGGTGTGAAAGAAAAGGGATCGTTTGAAAATTCACGCACCACCGATTCTTGCAATGGTCCATTATACGTGGTATGGCATAAAGTGCCGATTTGAGAATAAGCCAATTTTCTCGTATACACCATTGGAATTTGGTGTTGGTCTCGTCATTGAAGGTATTGCATCTCTTACACCACCACATGGGAAGAAGAAGACACACATATGTATTGCCCAATTTTTTTAATAGAAATTCCTTTCATTTCATGACCTAAACAGACTTAAAGCTGTTTTTTGTAAGGATGCAATTTAAAGTAACGCTTATAATGAGTCAATGACCATAAAAAAAAGCTCCTGTTAAGGTTGAGGCGCTTTTTTAGAGGACGGTTTTATTTCAAATCAAAGTAAGTACAAGCTTGCTTGGAAAACACGCTTTTATATAACATGTTTGGCAAATGCAAGTTACCGTAGTTTGGGATTAATGTTTAAAAACGCAAGAAACTTTGAGAGAGAGATGGGTTTTGTTTTGCCCCAACTTTTTTGATCTGGTTTTGCCCCAATTATGTATTGGAATTTGTCAAAGCATCCAACTTAAAACCAATTGACGATGAGTGGAGAGGTCGCCCAAGCTTATATACTACTTTTGCCATAAGACCAGCGATTCTTTATGGGACAGAATGTTGGCCTATTAAGAAATAACATGTGAGCAAGATGAGTGTAGCGGAAATGAGAATGTTGAGGTGGATGTGTGGTAAGACTATATGAGACAAGATTAGAAATGAAACAGTTCGTGAGACGGTAGGTGAAGCACCTATAGAGGAGAAGTTGAGGAAAAATAGGCTAAGGTGGTTTGGGCATGTCTATTGTAAACCAAAAGATGTAGTAGTTAAGAGAGCGGATAAGATAGCTCTAGATAGCAATGCTATTGGGAGGGGTAGACCTAAATTGATTTTTGATGCTGTTGTGCACAAAGATATGAGTATAATCGGTTTGTGTGAACAAGTGGCCCATGACAGAGCTCAATGGAGGAAACTGATTTATGTAGTTGACCCCAAGTGATTGGGACGTAAGGCTCGGTTTGGTTTGGTTTGGAGGTTATAATCAACCAATTTGGACAGGCTCTAACACTCCCCGCACGTGGAGAGGTAAACAACATATCCATAACATAGGGATCACAACGAAACAAGGTGCACTTAAGGCCATACAATGGGCAATCAACCAAGAGAGTCTTGTCCAAAATCCTCCAAAGCCTAGCTTTGATACCGTTGTAAAGCATCCAACTCAAAACCAATTGGCGATGAGTAGACAGGCCCCAAGCTCATATACTACTTTTGGATGTTAGAATTAACCAATGTGGGACAAGCTCTAACACAATTGATGAAACCTGTGTTGATGCTAGGTGTTCAGTAAGGTGGGAAGGAGAAGCCAAGAAGAAGAAAGCAATAACAATGGATCCAATGGAAGTGAATTCCAGTGGAACCCAGGAACTTTACACTGATCCTCTCCCTTTTGCTAGAAGGTGATGGCCTGGTTTATGCTTGTTGTGTTCAATGATTTACCATATCAATTAAAATAGATGTTTTTTTCCAAAACTGATTTGATCTGTTTTGGCAGTTACCAAATGGAAGCACTAGAGAAAGCTATCAAGCAGAACACAATTGTGTTCCTGGAAACAGGATCCGGAAAGACTTTGATTGCAATAATGCTGCTGCGCAGCTATGCATACTTTCTGAGGAAGCCTTCACCTTATATCGCAGTTTTCTTGGTCCCCACTGTTGTCTTAGTCACTCAAGTATGTGTGACGACACATTTATGCTTACTTGGTACCTAGAGTTTTCCATTTACAAGGGTCTTTCAGTAGTTTCTTCATTTTCATATTTCCTTTTGGACTTCCTATTGCACTTGAATAGAAATATAAGTAGTTTTTTGTTCGGCCTTCGTTGTTGTATGTAATCGATAATACCTAGCAAGCGGAAGCTGTGGAAATGCACACTGACCTGAAAGTGGGCAAGTACTGGGGAGAGATGGGTGTGGATTACTGGGATGCAGCCACCTGGAAACAACAAAAGGAGGAATATGAGGTGGTTGTTCTTTTCTTCATATGCTCTTGTATAGACTGTACCAAATTGTATCCAGTTGCTTTTAATATTGCTACCGTAACTGAGTAATGTATGGGTTCCTGTATGTAAAATCTGCCCAATATGAACGTTTACTTTCAGATGAAGAAGAGGACTTGCTTGATTAATTATTATTTATCCTTATTGTTTTACTCTGTTTGTTGACACCTTTCCTTCACTTCTGTGTTTTATTTTGTATATTGATTTTAGGTACTTGTAATGACACCCATGATCTTGCTCGATGCTTTGAGGCATAGCTTCTTGAGATTAGACATGATAAAGGTTTTGATATTTGATGAATGCCATAATGCAAGAGGCAGATATCCCTATGCTTGTATAATGACGGTGAGTTTCACAACTTACTGCTTTGCAGTGATATTACCTCATCAAAATACTACAGTGTTTCACTTATTCTATGAGTTTTGAAAGCAAAGTTGAAAGTTCTGTATTTTATATGTTTTTCAGTTTGCCCAAAATGCTTGTGCATGGGTTTTGGTGTGTGTTGAACTATAAGATGGACCAGTCACATGGTATTGAAGTGCATGGAGTTATCCAATTCTAGCCTCCATCTTGTTGTCAATTTTATGTCTCCACCCATTAGGATAGTCCCATTTTGATTCTATGTTACTTTAGGTTCTTGTCAAGTTTAACCAAAGATGTTTCTCAAGGTGCTTTCCTGGTCCACTTTTAGCTCAAGCAGTCATTTCCATGCGGTGAAGTAGCACACTTTTTAGGTTGATAAAAGAGTAACCTTCTTATTTCTTGTTTAAGTTGGTAACTTTGGTTAGAGAAACAATTAATATTCATGGATAGTAGTCCTTTTGGTTTGGTTTGCTCTCATGATAAATAAGCTAAGGTGCCGTTCCGCTTTCTTTTTAAACCTTCTTTTTCAAAAAGAAGGTAATTTCAAGCTCAAATATAATGAAAATGAAAAATAATATTTTAATTTTTTTTGCACCGTTTAAAAGATCTCAATTAGATCTATCAAATAAGATCCATATTGGTAGGAAAATTATTTGCGTAAACACATGATTTTTGAGCTTGAAATTACCTTCCTTTTCTAAAAGTTCATTTTTAAAGAAACTGGAACGAGGCCTAAATATATTCGTATGTTTTTTAAATTCCATCAATTATAGATCTATCGTATATGTCTTAAACGCATGACCATGCAATGGTAAGGATAGTAGATGACAAGACTTAAATGATTTAACTGTTAACTAATTCTTGCAAACCAACTGGTTGCATCAATCTCTCCTGTTTGTGTAATCTTATGCTCGAGTTTTTATGCTGTTATTTAGATAGGGAAGTGTTTAGGGTCAGTAAAACCATGACCGCCCTATATATCATTAATATATAGTGAAGTGT